>JANBPK010000958.1:0-64065 GCA_027579435.1 Candolleomyces eurysporus
TTTATACGATGGCCGTTTCCTGCTAATTCTCTTTGAATTGCGATCTAGTGCGACACAGTAGATTCGCTCCTCGACGCCATACTGNCCGTCTCTACTTTGTTCGTTCCACGGCTTTGTGACTTACCACCTCCTTGTAAGTCCTTTCTCGGATCCTCCTACGACCTGGGAAGACTGATCAAGTCGTCATATCTGGACCTGGTGTGTCACACCGGATTCATGATACGATTGACTCTACCGAACTTCGTCATTAGACTATTGTGACAGTGGTGAGTACGCTCACTTATCCGGCGCTTATGTGGGAACTGAAGCATGGTACGCTTGTTCCCTACCGATCCCGTTGTGCTCAGCCCCTCGCTATCACATTACCATTATCGAGGTACGTCTTATACTCAACGCTATTATATTTATCTGGTATTTAGATCTAGGATATCACACCAGACCAGCTCAAAACCTTCCTTGTCTTCGTACCACTATCATCCAGGTAAGTGATGTCCTGCATCGATGAGTGGATAATTAACATTGTTTATATATTCGGATCTGGTGTGACACACCAGATCCTTGAACGTGCACCGCCAATCCACCCCGTTCTCATCCCACCACGACCGAAGGTGAGTCCCGATCGACATAAGCATCTTGCAAACTAAATCGGTTTCTTTCACGAATCCGGTGTGAAACGTTGGATCCGTGACTGTCCAGTGCAAATCTCCCTTGTTTTCATACCAACAGGACCGAAGGTGAGTCCCAATCGACGTAAATGTATTTTAAACTAATCCTGTTTCGTTCACGAATCTGGTGTGTTACACCAGATCCGTGACCATTCAGCTGAAACCATCTTTATCCTCATACCACACCCCTCGAGGTGAGCGTTCCTCGGTGTCAACTATTTACGAGATAATATTCTTTTGTTCACAAAGATTGTCACTGGCAGAACGTAATTAATTACCTTTGTCTTTGTACCACTTCAACATCGGTGAGTGTTTTCTCTATTTGTGAAACCCTGTCTCTTATCTGGATCTGGTGTGACACACCAGATTCACTCCACGTAGCCTTTGGTCGATGCGACTCATCAACCAGATCCGTGCGTTCGTGAAATGTATCCCGGAGGATCGAGCGATCCGAGATAGCTGGAGGAAGTGGTGCGAGAGGGCAGTAATCGCTAAGGGGGCAGAAAAACCCGTCAACGTGAACCACCTCACTTGGGTACTTGTGTGCGTGGTATTTTTTAACCACTCNTGTACGTTGCTGATCTCTACTAGCTGGCATGAGCATCATAAGAGTAGGAGCGACAAGAAAGATCACCTCACGATGCGCGCCTTCAATAAAAATGGCTACGCGAAGTGGACGATGCACGTTTACGACGAAAACGAGAGAAAGATGTGGCCGGGCGGAGGGAATCACGCAAAGAATGGATTGTACGCTCCGGTGAATATGAGGAACACGAAGGTTCTCTAATTACTCGTAAGTCATCTTATCCTCTGGTAATCCTGCTTCTCACATTTCGCTAGATCCTGTTTTGTTACTTACTATTTGCCCGCTTACATTGTGCGATAATCTGCGAACCGTATAACAAGTTGATAATTTCTTGGCAAGAGGTACTAGTTTTCGTTCTCACCTAGTCTACGTGCAGTCTCTAAGCAATTTCTGCAAGGTCAATACTGTAAGACTATCAACTGATAGTTCTTCTATTCAACAAATATCCGGTGAGCTGCTCTGCTATCTCGGAGCAACCCACTATATTGACTTACAACTCTTTCCGTTTGGAACGCATATCCGTGCGCTCACTCCCTTACTCGGTCACTCGCTTGGTATGTACACTTGCGTTCGCCGAACGCATTCGGCAAAGCGTGTCGGTCTCCTTAACCCTACGTTCTTATCATACCACATACGACGACAAAGCGTCACCGATGCGTTCGACGAATGCATACGGGCGGACAACTTGTCATCGCACATACGACGACCAAGTGCGGGTCTGGTGTTTCACACCAGATCCTAGCTACCATCTATCTCTCTATCTACCTACCTACTACCTACCTACCTGTCTACCCATCTATCTGCCTACCTACCCATATACACCTACCTCCAACCTATGCACCTGCCACAAACCAACCTACCAACCTATCTACCTCCAACCTACCTATCCACCTACCTACCTACCTACCTATTNCACCTAGGTTAAAAACCTAGAAAAAACCTACGATCCAAAATACAAATCTCCCTTAACCCGCCCTCTCCAGTTGCAAGCCGTGAGTATGCGAAGACGCAGGTTGGCCACCCATTTCAATTTGCACAGTTTCGGAGATACTCATCTTGCGTAGAGACTATTGCCGTGACGACCCCTGTCCAGTCTCAGTGCCTCGCTGTAAATCTTGCGCAAGACGCCTTACGTACCACTTTTGCTGTCCACCAAGAATTATGGAAGAAAGATCAGAGAGGACCGTGGACTCCTTCGCGATCTCTAAAAATGGATGCACCTCACTCGAGTATCGCGGCACTGGCGCTTCGTTGCCCTCACTGAACTGTAGCGTACAATTCGAATTGCGCAGTTCACCTCGTCCTCGCTGTTGTTATTCCAAAGGCATGTACAATGGGCGGCATTCATTCTCTCGATATTAGGGTCAACGCTCCATCAAATGTGGAGGACGGCAAGCAACACCCAAGTTTCGAGACTTTTCGTATGATGGTAGCGACCGAGTTCACCACTCGACTGCGCTCTTTGGAGATTGGTGGAGAGCCAGAGAACCTCCTCCAACACCTCAAAGGTCAGGCAAATCTCCTGGAATCACTTCATATAGACGCAAAAGTATAAAGCGTATACCCCAGAGACATTTTTCGAGGAGGCACTCCAAGACCTCACCATTTGTGCCTCGGTATCAACGAGAACTGCGCTATTCCTTGGAATAGTGCTATCTTCCAGAGAAAATGCCCCTCAATGCTGAATTTGTGTCGCCACATTCTCGAATCACGCAATATACTGGTCGCGCTCACCCAGATACGCACATCTTGGTTCCCTCGGTATAAAACTTACTTCCATGACCATCAACCACGTCGTAAAAGATTACGATGATGTTTTTCACCTTCCAAACAAAGAAATTCTTCATTTCCCGGTGCTTAAAGAGCTTCTTCTATAGGGCAAATTTTCAACCATCGCCTCCATTCTTCGGTTCATGCGTATTCCAGCCACGGCGAGAATCTATGATACGATCGGCGTCGTTTGCAACGGTACTAAGACCCAAAACAACTTCAGAGTCATTTGTCTATACGACGGTCTCAAAAAGGCGAGATCCTTTGTGCCAATGGAGCTCACGCACCTCCCGCTCATTTCGAAGAACGAGGGTGAAAAACGCGAAATCGCACCAAACATGATAAGAGGATGAACGTAGTAGAACCAGAACGCCGAAACACATGAATTCTTTACCGACAGACCTCGCACACCTGATTCCAGTATCACGCAGCTTGCACTTGCAATGCCACATTGAATGTGGCACCTCCATCGCAGTTCTGGGATATGTTTGATCGACCGCCGGATGCACGGATGGGTGTGTAGTAAAGATGTGTATCTCGGGATTTGTGGTCTTCGTCGCTCATTGATGGCTGCGGAGCACACTGCAAAGATGTACGCAGGAACCCCGATCAGAAGGAGATAGAACTGCGCTTTGCGGACAAGCATTAACCATATTGGGATTGCACCTAGGAGTCTTCTGAAATCGTTGGTTGGTAATTGGAGCTCGGGCGCTCTTTCAACTGCCTCTCGACAGAACATTCTGATCGGGGCGATCCCAATGCGCTGAAATTAGACAGAGAAATCCCGGTACCTTTCATCGGATCTCAGGTCTGCTGTCAAGTCTCGTAACGTGCAAAAAGCATAGACATGCCTACCCACAATACAGCTTGTTTGACAAGCTACATATTGAGCTTACCGCTACTATACAAGGTTGAGCACCTCTAGACAGAGTTGAAGCAAATACTAAAGAGGTTTTCGATTCGTATTCAGGTTTCCTGCGGAAGCGAATCTCGACACCAATACGCGGGGTAGACACAGACACTGCCCGAAATCAGGTCCGATGGAGACCTGCCTTCATTTACCGCACGCCTGGCGTACGGTGTTACATCTTGCCCTGGTCGTTGATGTCACTTCCCGATGCGTTTCGGAAGGACGGATGAACGGGAATACCCCATATACGTTCATTTGAAAGGGCACAATAGAAAAATTGTATAAAGGCAAGTTATGTATAGGCACGAATCCCAAACCGCAAACGCTCAAGATGATCTCTCGACCATTCTTTCTTCTTACCACACTCCTTTTCTTACTTTCTCATTCTCTCGCGTTCCCCAACTATGGGGATGTTCTGAAGCGCCAAGAAGTTGAAGGCGCTAGTTCTCGTACAGGCGGACGATTCCGCCCAGTCAATCCGCCTTCACCACCTAGACCACCCAGGTTCACAGGCGCCAAGCTGGTCCACGATCGTGCTCATCCCTGGAAGCCACTCAGAGACGGTGATGTGCGAGGACCGTGCCCAGGAATGAATACCCTTGCATCCCATGGTGTCGGTACCAGCGAATCTATTGGATACCTTGGTCGCTAACTTGTCTAAATTTCTCTAGTACATCTCTCGCGACGGTGTTGCCTCTCCATCCGAGATGGTCACTGCCGTCCAGGAGGGTGAGTGTCTTTCCCCTAGGCCGGAGAACGGTGCAGCCAACTCATTTGTGGATCCTTAGGATTCAACATGGAAAACAAGTTTGCGATATTTGTGACTTACCTCAACCACCTAATGAACGGGAATCTCGTTACCGACTTACTCAGCATCGGTGGCAAGACGAGCAAGACAGGCCCTGACCCTCCCGCTCCTGCTCATGCTGGTGGTCTCAGCGTCCACGGAACATTCGAAGGTAAGTGTACAAGTGTATTACAAGGCTAAAAATATTCACGCCATGGTCAGGGGACGCTGGGATGACTCGAGGAGACGCTTTCTTCGGCGACAACCATAGCTTCAACCAGACCTTGTTTGATAAGGTAAGACTAACGTGACCGCTGTTCAAACCTGAGCGCCAATTGACCTTTGTTTTCTACGGATCAGTTCGTTGACTTTAGCAACCGCTTTGGAGATGGCTTCTACAACCTGACGGTTGCTGGAGAATTGCGCTTCCAGCGTCTACAAGATTCGATCGCCACCAACCCGCAGTTCTCGTTCAAGAATGTTCGTTACTTTACGGCTTACGGAGAGTCTGTCTTCCTTATCAACTTCTTCGTCGACGGAAGGAAGACAGACAAGAAGCTCGACATGAACTCGGCAAGGTCGTTCTTCAAAGATATGAAATTCCCGCCTAACTTCTTTAGGTCTCCTATGCCGATGAGCACCGAGGGCTTGGACGACATCTTCCTGATGCACCCGTTCCTTCCTGGTGGAAACGTGGATGGGAAGGTCAATAACTTTGTCGTTGATCCGACCTCTGCAACCTTCGAGACAGATTGTGTGCTATATGAGGATATCTTGAATACTGTGAAGGGCCTGTATCCCAACCCGACAGGAGTGTTGAGGCGGAATCTGATTAAGAATCTGCGTTTTTTCTACGATGGTTTCTCCGGTGTCTTTGACGGATGCGCTGAGCAGTTCCCATACGGACAACAGTAGACCAGAGATGTGTACTAGACTTCCCTCTTCGATCTTTTCTGTGTATCCCATCGTATCAAGTACTTTTCGAGTTTAGTATTTCTTAGAACTCGGGACATTGATAATAATGTTATTATTTATTTCGTTCGTGTTGGCTCTAGTTGAGTTACCGAGTGTAGCGCCCTGCCAGGGAAGATTCGATCGCGTTAGTTCAGCCTACGAGCTGATAGAAATATCAATTAACGAGATCCAGCATCAACATCGAATAGGGCCGTTATCTAGCAAGTGTCACCTATCGAACTTCGTTGAGCCATCACCGTTATATTCTCTACTTCCAGATGGACAGTTGAGCGCTATTTCTGATTTGGAACAATACAGTCTTGGCTATCGCTTTTCAATTCCCTGGGTATCGTGTCATGAAAGGGTTTCGGTCCTGTGGCTGCGCTCTGTGGATTGGATACGTCTAAGAGCTCAACAGGAAGGATGGTTGGGAGAGGTTGTGGGTTTGTCATGTACGTCGTACAACGTCCGTTACAGTCCACAAGGTTCTCTCATCGACAATTTCACGCATTGACCTCCGTAGCTGCGATTGATGCTTGAAGGATCCGGTCAGTTGCAACCTCTACCCAGAGTGATCAGACAACTTGAACTTTCCTCAGTTGAGAGAAACATTATAGGTGACGAAATTTTCTAGTGAATTTAAACGGATGAATCGAAGAAAAGCGCGAAGTCTGCGAATAGTGCGCAAAGCGTCAGCGCCAAGGTACGAGATACGTCAAAAGACTATCACTCAAGGCCTGCAAAGCCAATCTAAACTAAGGGTTCGATTATCGGTCGTCTTTGTCATCACTAGCCGTCCATCTGTCCCTTGAGCTTCATTTGTCCTATCTGACCTTGTCGCCGCATGATTTCCGTTCTGTGAAGATAATAAAATGTACCACCTTCTCGCCAGCGCCAATCGCTAACTTTCCACTTTCCAAGTTCGTCACACTCACCTCGACCCCTCCTGTCCTCGATCCTGTGAACCCGAGAAACTACGGTCTCAAGGTCGTGTTGATTGCAGCCTTCAAACTCATTGACGCCAGCTACGATGCATGTAACTATTGATGTTGTTGATTGCAGCCTTCAAACTCATTGACGCCAGCTACGATGCATGTAACTATTGATGTTGACACTCAAGTTGAATGAAATGAGAATGCAGTCGGGCGATGAGCTTGACGGACCTCGGACGCTGAATTCTGGCAGCTTGCGCTTGCAATGTGGCGCTTCCCTTGCAGTTCAGGGAAATCTTTGATTGACAGCCGGATGCACGGATGGGTGGGTGGTAAAAGTACGTATCTCGGGGTTTATGGTCTTCGTCGGTCATTGATGGTTGTGGAGCACACGCACATATGTATGGAAGAACCGTCAGAAGGAGATAGTACTGGGATCGCATCCCGGCATGAACCTCTGCTTCCTTGGAGTCTGATGAAATCGTCGGTTGGTGATTGGGCCTCGGGTGCTATATGTGGTCGGTGCTTTGTGCTGGTAGCAGACCTGACAGGCTTACTGCTATGGGATTTCCGCGATCAAAGAGAGCTGGTCGGACAAGCTGTGTCTTTGGATAATGCTGCTGTACAAGAGTTTTAGGGTAGTAGAGGATGTGGGTTGTCAGTGTACGCTATTCCCCATAATGTTGACTTCATCCGACAGGTCCCACCAACGTTCAACTTCTCTCGCGACTGGCGTCACGTTCACTACGAGATGGGCAAAAGCAGCTTACCTCAACGACTCTGTCATCCCGCCTCCCGTTAACAGTTTCCTTCAACTCTAAAATCTCTCCTCTCGCGTCGACGGTAATCTTTGTTGTCAACTCACCACCAGCGACAGCCTTGGGGCAATCGATCGCACTTGGTTCGTCAAGCTCATAGTCATTAGATTGACAGTTTGTCAAAACCTACACGGGGTAAACATTGAATCGGACCGAGAGAGGAAGAGATAAGCTCACCTTCCGCATCCCTTGCACACCGTGGCCTGCCCCCCCAAGTATACCCTCTGTACCAACCTCCAAACTCACTCTCTTTATCTGGCTCGCAAGCGTCTTGGGTTGAGCGACCATCGAGCTGATGGTCATTTTGAGGTCGAGCATTTCGCTTATTGTTCCATGTCAGTGGGTGACGATTGAGCCGGAGGAAAGGGATGACGTACCTTGAGTACCCGACCTTGACAAACTCTGCCAAATCACTTTGGCCTGCCCTCCCAAGATATCCTGGGTTACGACTTCGAGGGCGACCCGAGTGTCACTCTCGAACACGCTGAGTTGGTCCACCATCGGGTTGACGGTGCCTGTCATCGAGCACCATTGTCAGTACGACGAGAAAGGCGGAGGGCTGAAGGAGAATATGACGAAAGAGACACTCACCCTTTAGCGTACGCGTCTCACCCTCGACCGGTCGTAATCTTCTGGGTCAAGTCTCTCCGAGCGACGGCGGTCGTAACCATCGCAATACTACTGTGTAATTGGTCTGTAAGCGACGAGCGCATTCTATATACCTGTCAAACGAGGTTAGTTTCATCTTTTCGTTTGACGATAAGCGAGAGGAGTTAGTCCTTTCGACGGTGAGTAGAAGGTGGTGGAGGTGGGCAAAGGAAGAAAGAAGCGAAATGAAAAGATTGTACCAAGACCCTTTGACATCCGTTACATGCGCTTGAGTTTCTAGTTTTCCTTGACTTCCGACTTCAAGCTTCAAGTATTACCCATGTTACTTCTGCGATGAGGGCCCGCAATCTGCGAGGGTGAGTTAGCCACTCGTTCGCAATTCAAGATGGAGACAAAGCGGGCACGGAAGAATATCAATCGAGCGGAAACAGAAAAGGCCAAGTGCGAAAGGGGGAAGGAATAAAGGAAACTCGAAATACACTCACCGAACCACCATTCTGTTGACCGTATTCTTCAAATCCAGATTCTCGCCTCCAGCATCGACCTCAATCTGCTTCGACACACCTCCAAGAGCGACGGCTTTCGTAACTTTTGCGCCAGATCGGACCTGTGATCGCCGTTAGGCATGCATACGATGTCGAAGAAACGACACGCACCTAATTAGTCAAATTGGTAGCCCACTTGTTCACAACAACCGTAGGTTCCCTCCCCTCGACACCAAGCAAGAGCGATTGTTCACCAAGCTTTCCTTCAGTTCCGACCTCCTGACTCACTCTCGTAGCCTCCTTCGCGAACTGACCTAGCTGGTCGACACTCCGTTGATGACGTCTTTGAGTTGAACCATGACATTTTGCATGGGTACAATGATTTTCTGCGACAAGACTCCGCGGAGGACGGCGTTACACACTCGGGCGACATCCTGGACCTGGAGTTTGGGGAGCTCGAGTCCTTCTGTCGCACCGAGCGCGGACGATTCGGAGGGGAGAGGGTCGGATGCAGCAGAGGTAGAGAAACTAGCAGGCGACGGGCCAAGTAAAGCGGGAGATTTGAAGCAGGTTGAGACCCACGGGCTAAACCATGCCTCATTGTTTGACCAATGACGACACCAGAGGATTTGAGGGTGGAGAAGATGAAGAGGGAGAGGTAAAAACCCAAGGCTGACCTCCAATGAACTCGACCTCGTCCCGCCCAGCTCTCGAAATTTGCCACCCTCTTGATGGTTGTATAGTCCGAAAGCACCTGAAACAGGAATTCGCGTCTTGCTAGGCCTCAACGATGAAGAAGATTGGAAGGTCGTCGAGAAAGAAGAGGGAACGTTGAGATGCGACGCAACAGAAATCATGTCAGCCCTCCGGCGCACGAGCCAGGTGGGCTTCCTTCCCCTTCTTTCGCCCTTGACTTTGCACTGGGAGCGGGTTATGAACGCGACTGTGGCAAGAGAAGGGAGCGTCATCGAAATGAATCCGTTCGAGGGTGCCCTGCCGGAATGCCGAGTTCTATTCTCCCACACTCTCGAAAATTTCGCAACCGTCCTTATTGAAACTATTTATGCCTTTCTGCTGGAGGCTGGAGCTATGCCATGCCTATCTCCCCATTCCTAAAAGAATATTTTACCACTGGTTCTATTTTTTCTCCAATAGAGACTGCGTAATTGAGCGTGCAGCAAAATCGCACTGTCGTTCAATCTAAACCTTTCGTCCGCTACCAACGGAATCATGAGCTTTCAGCGATAGCCATGGTCTTCCTTACTCACTCAGAAGATACAGCAAGGCATCTCCGATCAGTTTGGGGCTAATAAGCTAGACGCAGAGTCAAAGTTGCTCAAGGAACTGCAGCTATGTCACACAAGCTGAGAAGCACCCGGCCAGGCTTCATTTTGCCGCGGAAGTCTCCGTATATTTGGGGATGAGTGCACGGCAGGAAGAATCGTTGCTGGGGTCAGATATCCTTCGCTCCATGACCATGAAAAATAGTAAAATCTATTTGATTGAAACCATTGACGGACGCCACAATTTTTGGGCAACAGAACTGAATGAAGGCATGCGCACTGCGTGCAATAATTAGTGCGTTGGTAGCTGGTGAGGTATCCATCGAGATATTCCCTTTTCAAGATTATTGGTTTTGTCTTGTCTCGACAAATACCGAGTGGTTTTGCACGCCGCTCGGTGTGCTTCGAATACCTCTTCCTCCACTGATTT
Organism: Candolleomyces eurysporus; assembly: GCA_027579435.1. NCBI lineage: Eukaryota > Fungi > Basidiomycota > Agaricomycetes > Agaricales > Psathyrellaceae > Candolleomyces > Candolleomyces eurysporus. Next base: position 10,230 of record JANBPK010000958.1, read on the forward strand.
CGATGCGCCGGGAATCATAGGCGAATAACTCACCATGGGTTCACAGCCACCACGCCTTCTCTTCTCTCGACCATCACCATCCTGGCGGTGGGAACGACGGATAACACAGTCGCCAACGACGCCGACTGGAGGCCTCGACCGCAGCCTGCTGCATCACTTCCCCCAACCATTCGATCGTCTGCACCGAACTCCAAAATTAGAAACGCTGCCAGCTGGCAGCTGCGACGTCACGGCCCATCGTGCCCTGGCGCCAAACATGTTCACTTGAACTGCCGGTGCCAATTGCTTGAGCGGTTTGAGTCCTTTTTGCGAGGCTTGTCCAGCGAATAGACCATTCCGCTCTAATTTGGCGCTGGTGTTTCCTTGTGGCGGCGCCGAAGGCGTCTAACCCCTCTACCACCTACCACAGTGATCTGAGGGTGCATTAAACCCCTTCTCTCAGAGGCAACTTGCACCACATACCGCCTCTAATCTCTGCTCAGAAGATTCCCCACTTCACTACTTCACGTCTCGATGGTCAGGAGAGGATTTCGGTTCGGCGGTCGGGTTGTCGTCCCAAGTGCGTTACAGCCTCTTAAGCCATCTATCGTTGCACTAACGCGTCGATAGATGACACTCGAATATTCCATAGTTACACTCGCTCTCTTCAGCCTCATCTTCGAGATCTGCTAGCCCTTATGAGGACCTTCGATGCAGAGGGATTCCCAGATTTCCTGCCTGTCGCCCTACCACTTTACTGTTTCGTAAGATAGTTCCCGACCTGGTGCCTACTCGCTCCAACTTTCAGATGATTTGTTGAGCCCCAGCTTCAAGAATGCATGCCGAACCCCCGATAAGTCACACCAGGGAGCGCTTATGCGACACGCCGCCACATAATATGCGCCTATGGGTCGGGAGGAATGGGGTTTGCCGGTCAGGCGTCCAAGGTGCGTCACAGTGCCATAGGCCGTCTATCAAGGTGCTAATGCATTGATAGACACGCATTCAACTACTGAGCATTTAGTCACTACCCCTAGGCGCCGACATCTTCGACGCTGAAGGATGCCAGGATGCGCTCTGCGCCAAAACGCACATCGTCTTCTTTGAGCTCAACATCGAACTCTCTCCAGCCCCATCTTCAAACCCCGCTACCTCACATGAACTTCAATGCGGAGGGATTCTTGAATTTCTCGCCTGCCGCCCCCCCCCACTCTGCGCCAAACTGCACACTTACCTCCTCCTCAACCTCACATCAACCTCTTTCCACCCTCGCTTTCAAGACCAGCTACCCCTCATGAGAACCCTTGATGCGAGGAATTGTTGGATCTCCCATCTGTAGTCTACCGCGCGCCGACTGAGCGGCATTTGACGAAGGAAAGTTGGCATTGTCTCTGGGGGAATGCCAACGGTGACGATCGACGATGGCCACCGCAGAGGTAAACCGGCAAAACGACCTTCGATGTTCGGTGTCGTTGCTGCGTGCGACCACCAGCGGCCATCAACGATGGTTTCTTGTGCGGTGCCCTCGCTGAATGGCCTTCGATTATTAGTCATTTAATTTGAATGAAATAAATAGTGCTACATGCGTAAAGATGCGACCAAAAGTGTTACATTGAATGTTTTCGATGACCACGCGCAAGGTAAACACCCAAAATTACTTGTACAATTCTGGCGTGCTGGAATTTGGTTAGAAGAGGGGGATACGAACGAAGGTGCCGTTATAGCCGCACGGGGAGCTGCTGGATATCAATTGTTTGAGACTTCAATTTGAGNAAAAAAAGCGACAGAAACTCACATGATCGTCACGGAGCGCGGAAATCGGCAAATTCTTGACGAGTTCGCGAACGTCTTCCGGAAGGTCATCGTAGACTTCCTTTATGACATTAGACACGAAAAATGCCTCATCCAGGGCCCTCCGCATCTCTTGCGCGTCTTTAGGGGTCAAGCCATTGTCACCAACCGGTCTCCGTGCAACAAGAAAGCTAGCTTTATCACACTAATCCAAGTACAAGAAGAGGATCCTGTAGACGCCTATCATATCCATCTTTTGACAATCTTCAAGGAACGAACCTCTCCGAGGACCAGTCCATCCGTAATGCCCAGGGTCTCCCTCTCCTCCTTTGGAATACCCGCGTGTGTCATACTAGCCGGATGTTCGGCGAGAGACTCTACACCTCCAAGACTCTCAGCAAGAGTGAAGAGTCGCGTCGAGGTGAGGAAGGTGACGGCRTGCTGATAGGAGGGAAGTCAGAGAGAGATCATACCACTGAACGGGAATCCYCCTTCAGGCGGCTCCGACAGCRAGGAYRAAGAATGGTGAAGATCCCTCAGCARAACATCTCCCTYGATCCRCCTCCTCGCATGCGAACTCAAAYTCYTCCAYGCAAGYTCRTATCTCTCACTACYCTCCAAGCCCGGGTACATCACTTCCTCGACCAGAGGATTAGACCTAAGGATTTTCGCAACCTTCAAAGCGTTCAAGCCGTGTTGACGCATCCGCAGCCCAAGTGTCTTTGCGCCGCGTTGAGCGAGCCAGCAGTCGTACGGGCTCGGTATTGCGCCAGTCGCATTTTGCAAGAATCTCAACTTATCCTTGAAGGCTTTCAACCGAGGCGACGACGATGATGGAGGGAGAATGAGAGCGCCCATGACCACGTCCGAATGGCCGTTGACGTACTTCGTTAAGGAGTGTAGGACGACGTCGGCGCCGAGGAGTAATGGGGAAGAGTAGAATGGAGAGAGGAATGTGTTGTCGACGAGTAGAAGAGGCTTGGAAGGGTGTGACTGTGCAATTTGCGCGATTCGGGAGACGTCCATGAGTTTGAGGGTGGGATTCGTTGGCGATTCAAGCCATATCAACTTTTATCGTTTGTTAGTTCAGCTGGAGACCTCGGAACTATTGCTAGGAGAACGCACCTTTGTGTTAGTCTGAATGTTTTCCCTGATAACCTCTTCGTCGACGGTTTCCAGATCCAAAAGCGTAACCTCTATGCTCTGGATTTCACTCGCCACTCTCTTGAGGTAACGATACGTCCCACCGTAAACATCGTTCACGCAAAGTACATGCGCCCCATTTCCCAAAGCCTGAACGACGACACCGGTGGCGGCACTCCCACTCCCGAAGCACAGAGCATCCTCCCCACCCTTCTCGATACTCGCGAGCATCTTTTCGAAGGCGTTGCGGTTGGGATTGTCAGATCTGGAGTACTCAAAACCCTTGTGGAGGCCAGGAGCAGCCTGGGCGTAAGTTGTGGAGAGAGATATGGAGGGGATGACGGCGCCTGTGGCTGGATCTGGGGAGGATCCGACGTGGACAGAGAGCGTGTTGAAGCCGTCGGAAGTGGGTTTGGGTTTTGGGAAAATACCATTAATGCCATTGGAGGCACGTCGGTGACTGCTGGAGGCGTGGCCATGGCCGTTGACGGTGACGGATTTTAGGTCCAGAGAGGGCGACATGTTGGAAAATAGGGCGAGAACGCTAAACGTGGAGCCTCGAGAGTAGGTCGGTGGTGTCTAAGAGTTTAGACGGAGGGGCAGGAAGAGACGGTTAGGGAGCAACCAGATGGACCACCCCGTGGTCACTGAGAAGGAAGCGTAAGCAAGGGCGGATAGACAAGCAGGATATTAAGATAGACCTCATCGTTTTTATAGTATTCACTTCATCGAGGAAACGAAGGGAAGAGCCGGCAAAATCAAGGGTGCTCACTCGGTGCTCACTATGGCGTATCGGCTGAGCCATTATTCCCACACTTTCACATGCAATATTACTATTCGGAAGGCCCATGCTTCGTGTGCTACCTCATCTGCCACGTAACGCGAATCGCAAAAGCATCGTGGAGACCCATGTCGACGAGTTGGGGTCCGTTGGTGCGACTTGTGCTCATCTTGGTGTCATTACACCGGTTTATGGTATCATATCATTACATTCCGTAACGAATTTGTATGACTTGACTTTCTCGGTGTCGTGGATCCTCCAGTCATTCACGAAGTTAAAAACCCTATCTGTTCGGTGCGCCGATTGCTTTTCCCCGTCATCTTATCTGACTCACAACATATAAGCTAGGGGGCTGAAACCTGTTTGACCACCCGTTCTGACAGACGGATTTGTTCGCTCATTCAGTGGCATCTGCGCGCCGAATAGGAAGTGCCATGTTTCGCGGAACAATACTCCGTGCCAATTTGGATTCACTTCGTCAATTGGATTGATGCCGACTTGTGTAGACGGAGAAAATGAGTTGCTTCTCTGCACTGAGAGGAACGGAACTATGTGTCGAGATCATCCAGGAGCCCTTCCATACAACTAAAATAAGATGGGGCGGTTGGGGAGGCAGAGCGGCGTCCAGTCGCGTGGCTGCACGATCTCGATCCCAAGGCTATGTGAGGAAGTTGCCAGGCCATCTTCGAGACCCATTCGGAATTGGGTTGAGACCGCGTGCAACTTTCATTTCCACTTGGATGATTTAAATCAACTTTCCGGAGCTTACTGAGTATCTCTCGCAGTGCCAATGCAGGCCCCACTATCGCCTCTGCTTGCTGCCTCGATGTTGCAAGCCTGCGGCAAACCCTCCATATGACCTAGATTCCGTCTACTGCCTTGCACGAATCAATTGGGTCGAATCGTTTATTCGTCTCTTCCGAGTCGTCCCTCTTGCTCTCCTGCTCGGGAATCCTGCTTTCGCTTCTCCAACTCAACTTGCCTCCTGCTCGCCGCCTTCCTCAACAGTCAATTCGACCACCCGAAAAAAGGGAGTAACTTGTATCGTTCTCAGGTCCATGACTCCTCTAGTCCCTGTAAGCGCCCTCCGCACTCAACAACGCCCTCTGGTCCCTCCCTAACCGCTCCCCCAATTGCCCTACCCATGCCTTGACCTGGTCCAGCTCGGCTTCGCGCCGCTTGAGCGTGATGAGCGAGTCGTCGAGCTTCGTGTACAAGTTGAGTTGAGCTTGGCTAGCTTGGACTTGAGTTCGAATGGCTGAGCGTGCAGCGAATTGAGGTTGACGCAGTCACCTTCGCGTTCGGCTCAGCTCTAAGGCGATTGAGCTCATCCTCTAAACAAGCCGAATCCCTTTTGAGGCGGTCAACTTCAAGTTGGAGAGAGTACCGTTTGGAATTGACGCTCTTTTCCAACTCTTTTCTCTCTCTCGACGTCATCCAACGCACGTCATCCTCTCCCAGTTCTCCTCTTTTTCCCTCAACCGGTCTTCCGTTCTCTTGAGTTCACTACTCAACATCTCAGCTTGGCTCTCAGCGGCCTCTCCAGAATTCGAATTTGGGCCCCGTACTCAAGGATGAGTGAGTCGAATTCAGAGCGGGTGGACGTTGAGGAGGATTGGGTCAACTCAAGGTCAGCGACGAGCCAATCTATGTGAGATGCGAATTCTTCTTGCTGGGCGAGGTGGTCTTCGATCGTTTATTGAGATTCAGAGAAGGCGTCTTGGAGATCTTCGAGTTCGGGTTTCAAGGTAGCGTTTCCCTAGAGCGAAAGGCGAGAGGGAGTGAGTAGAAAGCTAGACGCCAGGTCCGGCGCATCTAGACGTCATCACTGCGCTGATGTTTGGTAAGAGCTCTGACGGGCATGGTCAGGAAGCCGGCAAGCAACACTTTCGCCATTGCCCGCTGGCGTCCATCGTCGTTGGCTTTGGTGGAGCAAGGCCAAGGAAGCCCTCTTTCCGACTCTCCATTGATGATCTTCTCCTCCTCATATACGTCTTTTACCAGAATCACCGTCGACGCTATTGACATTGACCTCACCGCAAAACTCCTAAATAATACTACGAGCTGGACCGACCACATTTCTCTCCACACGAGAAGCCGGGTGAGAAGAAATATAGGGTACCGACATTTGATACCTCGCACGAGGATGATGAACCGAGACGACCTGGCGCAGTGGTAAAAGTGTGGAGGAAAGGGGGATAGAGAAGTGTGTTGCGATACGCGATCGCGCAGCGGCGAACGAGAGTCTGTTGCGTATGATGAAGAAAGTAGGGCTGGGAAGCATGCGAAGGACGCTTTGTGGAGGTGAGTGTGTGTTGCTATCTTCTCTTCTATGCATGTTCCTATTTTCTCACTCTGTCCTGTCCTCTGCTTCTTTCGGCGTCCCCACTGTTCGTTGGACCTTGTACAGAGTCTCTCCACCTTTTTCCCCCTCTTTAATTCTTTTATTTCTGAATATCCCTCCATCCCCATTTGTTTCCCCCCACTTGGTTCAGTGCATTTTGTCTGTCAAGGATCCACCACAAATGGTACTGATTCAATCGGTGTCTAGCATTGACCATCCATCTACCTCCGCCACCAGGCGCGTTGAAGAAGCCAGAATGATGATTCTCCAGTCCGTCCCATTCGAATCCTCCGGACTCTCACGTGTTGCCTCTTCCTTTCTTATCCCGAGCTGTTGCCGTCCCAAAGTAATTTGGTTCGCCGGCGCTTCCCTCTTTCTGCGCCCAATCATGTCATACGAGAACATACGTGTTTATTCCAGTCGAGTAACTCTTTTGCTCCTGTCTACCTCCCCTTACGCCACGGAATATTTGCGCTCGTCTGATTATGTATAAAATTGGCATTTCTCGAACCCCGTGTGTGTGTCATCTGCGATCGCATGTATCTGTTCCAATTCCCGAAGCGCCAAACCAAATTTGGCTTCACCCCTGAATTGCGTACTCACAATCCCAATGTGACTGTCGCTCGTTTCGCATGGAGGATGAAACTTCCTGGAAATTGTGAATTCAAATAAACGATCTTGTACTCGAAATCAATATACATGGTATCAAGAAATGTAGTTATCAAGCGAGAAGTTCGTTATTTGGGATACATTGGCCGTGAGTGATGTACAAGTTGTGCAAGTCAAGAAATTGAGAGCGCGATGACAGGTGGGTTCAATCGAGAGGTGACTAGTAGGAAGAAGATTGAAATCGATTCGAGTATTCTATTCTCCAAGATGAATCTAAATTTGCGCACGATATACCGGCTTCTATCGCAGTTGAGTCCTGGCTCACTGAGCGTGCGTGCGAGACGTCCCCGGCGTAACGACTGATTTTCCACCCCCATAGATCCCTGGTAGGCCGACGAACTGGAGGATTCTGAGACGTCGATGTCCTGTCAGCCAATCAATGATCTTCGTGTTCGAGGAACGACACCAACGGTCGCCGTTGGTCCCCCGGGAAGTTTGGACAATCGACAACTTTGAGAGTGGTTAGATGGGACAGTAGTCGTCGCGTGTGATGACTCGACATCTCCTTCTTCAGTTCCGCCCAAAATCCATCATCTATACAAGGGCAGTTGATCAGCTCGAGATGTTGTCCACCAAAGTGAGCTACCATCTTCGGAATCACTCGATGATCGTCCGTGGGGGTGTCCACAAGAACTAGCTTTGAACAGTTCGAGACGTGAATGGGAGATGGGAAGCTGAAGTAGCAGCGGATGAGGATGAGCGTCCGAGGATTAGTGATTCTGTTGAGAACAAACTCGACAGAGTCCTGTTTCGTATGCTTAATGATGATACGATGCATGGATGTTGAGACGAGTGGTGTTCCAGCTTGGGCAGACGATGAGTGTGCGGAATATACGTCGGGTCCTTGGACTGTCCAGGGGTGGCCATCATCTATCGGCTCGAACGTGTCCAAGTCCAACGTTACGAGTCGTGAAAAGGACGGTAAGACGTCGACGAAGAAGCGGTGGACGAGTTCTTCAGAATAGCCATCCACGCGGAAGGTAAGATTGTTTATGCCGAACGTCTCAAGCATCGGCATACTAGAGAATACGTCCTCCATTCCAGATCCACTTCGGTGAATCGACGATCGAAGCATTACAAACAGGTTCCTCCCATCGACGTGAACCGTGGTCAACATTGGATTGACTTCGAATCGACCGTGAGTTGGAGGCGGGGGGGGAGGCCGGATGAGGCTGGAGGATCGAATCGTCTGCGTTGCATCTCAACACGATTTTCCTCATCGTCAGAGGTCGATGAACATTGCTTGAGCGGAGGAGTGATTGAAGGTCGGGTAGGGACGAAGCTTGGTTGGTCTCTACCACCAGCACCTCAACCCTCTCTAAGTGCCCCTCCAAGGCGCTCAAGAGAACCTCTACGGATCCACGTTCGTCAAAGTCGAGGGTAGGTGGGATCTTCATCTTCCTAATAAGGTAGACGCAGACGGTGAGAGGTGCAGAGCGAGTGAGGTAGGTATTGAGAGGAGAGATCGAGAGTGTTTCGACAGTATGTGGTGCATCGATGAATATCGTTATGTGTCGCCATGTCGATGGGGTACGGTGTGATATGTCATGCCAGCGTCGACAAACGCGGCCGAGGTAGTGGAGGCCGGAAGGTACTTGCTCTACGCTGCGCGGTAGATATACCTGAGGATCGAGGTCGATGTTCGGAATGACGGCATATTGGAGGATCAGAGAAATGTTGTCGGCAGGGAGTCTTCTGATGGGGGAGCTCCTGCTAGACATCGTTGGAAACGACCCTAAAGATGGCAGACAGTGATCGCCCAGAGAATAGTAGGCGGTGTTCGGTGACGATCTGCTGCAGAAAATGGGTTTGAAACGTCGAAAGAGATGAATAAAAAGCCCCCACAAGGAGGAGCTCATAAGAGTCACGGATATCCTTGCAGAAGAGGAGAGGATCTGGCAGTCTTCGGGCCACGCTGCTGATCCGGTCGTAAAACGGGCTGAGTGCGAGGCAGCCGAGAAGGAGGTGGAATTCCATAGAACCTTCAAGGTAAGTTTGTTCAACTCAGTTGACTCCACTGGAGAATCATGCGCACCGTCGAATAAGGTTTTACCACCGTTCAGGTGACCATCTAAGCAAGAGACGACCAACGAGGACAAAAATTTTCAATTGCTGTGTGCCGCGAGGCGTCGTTTTTAAGGTGGTAATCGGTCCTGGGACTAGATCCGGAGATCATCAACCTCACGAGTTGATTCGATTTCCCAAAGAAACGCTCTCCGTTATACTGTGGCAGTCGATGAGAAACGTAAAACTTCAAATGACTCCGCAGCTGCTCGAACTCAAAAGGAACCGTTCTACACAATTTTTTTTATAGGGCGCCTGTGACACGGTAAACTCAAATTTTGTCTTTTCGGTGGAACTGAACAGTGTCATCAATGGATCTTCTATCCTTGAAATAGATGATCGGCTCAAGTGGAAGCAAGGTAATAGCAAGATAATCGTTGAATACGACCGCGACGGTGCGAAAGTCAAAATCGATTAAGTCGTATTTCAGTCACCGGCGTGCCGATTCCCAGGATCTAAAATCGGAATGTTTGCCTCACAAAAGCCACGATTGAATATCGAAAACGAGGGCAGTGTATTGAGAATCGTAACGGACATACAAATGCGGTGGGTATCAGCAAGACTGACTATCACTAGAAAGGCGAGCGTCGAATCCATGAATCGATAAATAATCCAAGGAATAACTACGATAACAATCACAAAAAAAAGAACAAAAACATGTAATTAATGTCTAGGTAGCGAAATAGAACCAGTCGCGTTCGCCGGACGAGGTTGTTGTTGCTGAGTCTGCCTCTTCACTTGAGCCTCCATTTTAATCCTCTGCTTCCTCGCATGGTCGTCCTTCAACCTGATGGAGAGGATGGACGACATATAACTTCCGGGGGTAGGTGGTGGTCGGTAGAGTAGATTGAGTACGGCTTCTTCGGATTTACATTCGAGAAGTTGTCGGCGAACAAAGGAGACGGTGCCGTAGTCAGAATGGACCAAACTGAGCTGAAAAGACCCAACGGTACCCCCCGAGATCGATAACGGTAGGGAGAATGGGAAAGAGCGTAGGATGAAGGAGGGTATGACACTTACCGAGGATACACAGTCAATCTGGCCCGATTCGACTGCACAAATCTCCGCTGAATATACTTGGCTACCTTGTTGAAATCCGGTCCACCGGTGTACTCGGGGAAATACCGCTCCAACGCCGCCTATTATGAGCACGTCATGTCAGCTACCGAGAACCAGTTTGGAACGGCCGTGTGTATGATCACCTTCGGCGCGGTGCATCGAGCTTGCCGAGTCTGTAGCTGCGACGTTGACGCATTCTGCTCGGTCCGAGAGAGCTCGTCAAATAGGAGACTTCAAGGACAACCAAAGAGGTGACCCCGATTCAGGCACCTGAGATCCATACCTCATGGTCAAGATTGGCAAATTTTATTGCCCTTTTAGAGACGGCCAGCCAAATAGGCTTTCTTGAGCTGAAAACTGACCCCAAAAATTTTACGAGATTCTCTACTTTTCCTTACGTTCTGCTGATCGGTTTGAGACTACAGCCCCTTCCTCCCCGCCTCCCATTCAATCAAATCTTTCTTCCCCCGTACTACCTGGCGACGCCCCACAGCCACTGCTCCACCATCTGTCACGGGCCAGGGTCCACATCCTCAGGGAAGAATGCTTTCAGCACCACTGGGCGTTCATCAATCGCGGGAGGGCCACCGTCGCTGAGTGCTCTCGTATCTACAGACGACCAGCATCGGTGACTCCATACCCCAGGCTCGAGCTCCCTACCTCCACCAATTCACACTCGATTGTTTCATCGCGCGTTGACCATACTTTTGCTCGATGGGAGGAATATGCTATTAATGCTCCGGCCCTCTGAATGATCTCAGGAGTGGAGGATGTTTTTGCGAGTATGCCGATGCTCGAGAAGATAGGGATCAACAGCCTTACTCACTGCATGGACGGATTTATCGACCACTTCTTCCGTAACCTCTTTCCAACCGTCTTACGACGTTGGCGTTGGGTAACTTCGAGCCTGTAGACCTGCTGTAGACGACCGGCGCGAGCCTATCCAGGGCTCGGCCTTGCGCTCAAGCCGTAAACCTTTCTTTGCCATCTCACTCTTATATCTCATCGTCAAAACCTCCAGTCACCTTTCAATCGCATCTGTTCTCAGATCGATCCGCCCTCACACTCTAGTCATCACTGACGGTTACTTCAACTCCCCGCTTCGCGTTCCCGGTTTCTCAAAGCTGGTCTTGATCAACATCAGCTCCGACTTTCATCGAGCGTTAACGAAAACGATTGCTCGCTGGAATGGGGAATACCCCGAGATCCGCAGTTGTGCGTGTGTAGGCGACAAATTCTGGGCTGCGTTGCAGACAGAGCTGTCGGCTCGTGAAGACAGAGGGCCCGCTGAAATATTGGAGAGGTCCGTACTTGGTCGGTTCAAATCAGTCACAGTGGTCGATTGTCCAATCAACCTTCCTACCATACTCGTTTTTACCATTATCCGATCATAGAGCTCGTTATAACATCTTGCGGACCGAGTCTTGGAAGCTGTACATACAATAACGCCCCGCTGGTACATCGTCTACCACACCTTGGAATTGGTCTTGATGAATGACCTGTACAGATATCAACGACTTACTTTAGACAGAATCATCTCGATTGGGTAGTAGAGGAAAACCGAATGTCGATCGTGATGTGTTCGAACAAGTGGGTTGTCATCTTGTTTCAGCAAGTCCATTTTTGTCGTTACGGCCATTGAAATGCTGCGATTTTCAATGACTAGAGTCGGAGGCGCATTCTTTCGATTACAGGAAAATGGAGGATGATAACATATAGCTTTACTATCCCTCAGATACTGTTGCAAGAGGTGTAGATATCAAGATTGCGTTTACGCGACCCACCCCCTCTGCCTCGCACTAACCCACCCATTATGCCACGCCTGCCCCATCTTCACATACCCACCCGCATTCGGATGAACACCGTCTGCCAAATCGGAGTTGGTCACACTTGCCATCGAGACCCAGACCACCTTCTGCCCGGAGCTAATCTTCTGCTGAATCAAACTCTGTATCCTGGAATTGTACTGATCGACGTTGGATTGGGAAAAAGAGAGGGGAATAAGGCTAGCTACGAAGACGGTAGCCTCTGGAGAGGCGGTAAAGATTTTGTCGATGAGTTGCATGAGGCGAGTTGGTGCGTTGGAGACGTCTTGGCCGATCATGTCGTTGGTGCCTGCCATGAGAGTGACGACCTAGCACACAGTAACAAAGGAAGAGATGACAAGTCCAGCAGCCACCTTTGAACAGTGATGAATAAAAGACGTACCTGTGGCTTCTGACGTAACGGGGTATCAGCGTAACCCGAGATTTGTGCAATGGTCGCACCCGAATGACCCTCATTATCGTTATCTTGAATGTTACCGTTCTTCACAGTCCCAATATAATCAATGATAACGCCGTCCTTCGAAAGAAGATCCTTTAATTCCTTGCGATACGAGTTGCCGTCATTGCTGCCCATACCATAGGTGATACTGTCGCCAAGAGGGAGCACAATGATGGGACCACTGGGGATGGTCTGAGTAGGAGTAGGCGTCGTTATGATGGTAGTAGGAGGAGTTGTGGGGTTAGGGTGAGTTGAGGTCTGAGTACTAGTCGTAGGCGCTCCCCCGGGCTGGCATTGGGAGTACCCTGTGCGAGTCAAGACATAATTAGTGGGTATAACTTTGTCGTGGAAATCTTGAGTCACGTACAGTCGTTCAGTTTCACGCATGTGCTCCCGCTTGCACATTCTTGGTCGCCGATATATCCTGATCCCTATTTCATAGATATCCTGTGTCAGAAAAGCATTGGATTGAGGGAGGAAGCCATGGAACTAACTCCGCATTGTCCGTACGGTGGTACGACTGCGAGGGATGACTGGGCAAAGAGTCCGAACACAGCCAGAGATAGCGAGAGTGCATTGAGCATAGTTTGCTTCTGTCGAAGTCTGACCTTCGAAACGAGCAAGCCTTGCTTCGAGCGACTGGGTTTTATGCTCAACCGGGACTACCTTGGTCTCTCGTCGGCTCCTAGCAATTCATATGATCCCAGACCTAAAGATAGCGATGCGTTGAAATCAAAGGAAAATCTCTTAGACTCTCTCGACGGGGAAATGGGATAACACTATGAGGCTGTCTGTGTCAACGCTTGATATAGACGATTTAGTCCATCAAGTCTAAAAATACTTTCGAAGCACGGCACTGTTCAAAGAGGGTACCTTTGTCGCAGATTCGAGCTTCGTCGGATCTTCTAATGTTCAAATAGCTCTATAGTCGCTCCCTCGCACCTCAGAGATGAATAGTAAAATTGAATATCGTGCGAGCCTACTCGGATGATGCTCGGGCTGCATACTGCAAGCACCGATAACGGCGTAGGCCACTCACAGAGCAATTTGATTTGAACTGCGCTCAGCACCGTAAGAGTCACCTTGCGGAGCGATTGTCCCTGGTCTGATCTTCCCTTGCATGCGACAAGATTTTTCTGACCGGTACTCGCAGATCCTCAAGCACCCTACACGGATTTCGCGAGTCTTCAAATCCTTTCAACATGATCGGCCTCGCTACAAGATGTGAGCGATGCCGTGGCACGCACCACATCGGATGTAACTTGTCGTTGAATTTAGTATCAATCAACCGCCTCGTCGGAGGACCCGGATGATGCAAACTCAATCTCCAAACTTGTTCCAACTCCATACTTCGAGTCGCACTTTTCCATTGTTCTTTGCTCAGCTTATCTGTCGATGTCTAAGCTGTGCTCTCCTGCCTTATAGAACGTCCAAAGATTAGATGGCCGTATAAAGCCCCATGTCCTATGCAACTAGCAATGATGTGGAGCTAACACGCCCATGCTGGCTGAAATTTCGGATGCCGTTGGCGCTTGAGGTTCGATTCCTCTCACTCACGCCGTTGTACGTGTCAGGCACCATCTTAGAGGCCATTCATCTGTGGTCGACAGCATCTTTGCTGGTAGCGACGAGGAGTACATCCACCCGGCTAAATCGAAACGACTTCGAATGAGTTTTTTGTGAGTATCGACGAGGAGAAGAACACTGAAGTTAGTCAGAACGAGACGTCGTACAGTTGAAAGCTATGAGCGACCACCCAACCGGAACTTTAAAGCGTAAGCTCCGTTATCGGGTGAGCAATGCCAAGAGACGATCCGAGGACAACGGCAAGTGCAGTCCGGGTAGTTTGAATGGTCACTCTGACTACCCAGATCTAAAGCTGAACTCCATTCCTGGAGTTTGAGTTCAAATATCCAAGTGAGCAGCTATTCGCTTGCCAACAACCATGCCGTTCGACTTGCCTGATCATGAAAGCATCATCATTCGGAAGCTGGTTGACAGCGGCGTGGGATGTCTGGCCGGACAGTGATACCGCCAAGGTGTGAAGGAAACGATGGATTGAGTCAAACATACGAGATCAACTTGACGACGCTGTAAACGATGATGAGTAACCAAACCTCGAATTGTTCAATTCGGATTACGAACTACGACCAAAGACACAGCTCTTGCTGCGCGATTGATAAGACACTGCGTCATGTGCTCGAGGGTGGAGTTACCGGTGCCGTCGTTGAATAGAGCTTTACTCGCTCCCGCACTTCCCCACTGTAGTTGGGGTACGTAAAGCTTGAAACACGTATTGAAGCGCAGTGCTCTCACCTGGACATGGGACTCGGATGAGATTTCATTTAGCGCAAGAGCGAGGACAGGCCCCTCAAATCTAGAACTTTCGCGCAGTACCCAGTGACGATAATTGACGCTCTGATTGTGGCCTTTCGGTGGTGATTGCCCGACAAAAATTTCACATCGATCCTGTCGATGAAGGAGGTCGTTCAAATGCCAGCAGCCTGAGCTCTGTTTTGATACGTTGGTAGTCCCGTAAGGTCGAGGTCCTTCTAGACGGTGGCAAAGCACTCCATCGGCTCACAAGACATTGCGGCGTGAGGGTCTGCGCATCTCATCTTCGCCGCTAATGTGGTCCCTTGCGATTTTCCCCTGTCGGAGCATAACCCTCGCACTCGACGTGTCTGTATACCCTCTCGCCCTCTCCTGTCCCGTGTAGGATTTTCAGGAGGTCGAATTTGATGTGAACGGGGATCAACACCCTAATTCGGTGATCGGGGAACTCTGGGGCGCGGGGTCGGGTGCAGTGGGTTGAAGTTTGAACCCACGGTCGCCCACGCACTGTCTTTCTTCTTACGGCCACCACTCAACCATCTCCTGATCATCGCCAGCTTGCTCTCAGAGCAGGCCGCCCAGCGACGCACTGCGCGGCGACACCATGGGAAGCAAGCAGGATCGGGCCGGAACGATCCTGGCGACCGGGCTGATATGTTTTCCCACCTGTGTGACGCCGTTTATGGATGGAGATCCTGTGCGAAATAAGAGCTAGAAACGTTCTGCTCTCATTCCGTTTCCTCTCTCTTTCCTCCTTTCCCAGTTCGCAATGCCTCCGGAACCCACCAAGGCCAAACTGAAGCGTCGTTCGAGCAGGAAAGAGCTGGATGAATATCGGTTCGATGGAACGCATGCCAGGGAGCTGGAAATGAAGCGGAATCGAGGTGCGTGGCGTATCTGGCTGACGTGCCATGTCTGATCCATGGTCTCGGGCTTGTTATCCATGCTTCTGCAGGCGAGGTAGGTCTATCGTAAACTCCTTACCGGTCTTCTATTAACACACTTCATATTGCGCCCAGGTTAGCTGTGCCGAGTGTCGAAGGTGAATTCGGGTGCGATCACCGGTTCCCCCATTCCCATTCTCATCTTGGCCGTTTAGACTCAAGATCAAGTGCGACAAGCAGATACCATGTCAATCGTGCCAGGTATGCCCTCGTTTTCCGTCGCTCTAGCTCTCGTGGCACTCACCTCCGTTGTCTTCAAGCGTCGAGGTTGCGTCGCCCTATGCCCTAATGGTGAGCGCTTAGTCAGTGTGGTGTGGTTGGAGCACGCCCTCAACGTCGATTAGGTAGTTTATCAACCGGCCAGGGAACTCGGTACGTGTTACGGTATCCCCCGATACGATAGTTTCTTCACATCTTTCTCCCAGCTTCGTCCTCGCTGCCACGGAGCATCTCCACCGCAAGATCTCAACTCTCAGCGATAGAGTCAGACAGCTCGAAGATGCGCTCTCGACCTTGCAGGCAAAGCACTCAACTGAACCTCACCCGTTGCTGGCCGCCGAGCTCGTTTCCTCTGAGGACAAATCTAGCGCCGACGATGATTTGAAGATGCGTGATGAGACCATTTCAGGCGAATCGTCGAAGAGAGGTGGCAGTGGGCAGGCTTCTAGCTCAGGGTCGAATACTGGAGAGATCATCGATGCTTTCGGGACGCTTTCCGTATCTCAGCATGGGGTGTCTCGATTCTTTGGGCCGACAGGAGGCTCTGAGGTGCGTGTACCACCCTATCCCTCTTTTCCTCTCTAATCCGTCACCTCCATAGAGTCTCCTATTGTCGAACCAAGAATCTCCAGACTTTGACCTCGTCACGTCTGGGTCACCCTCCTTGTCTCCTCCACTCGCTGAGGGAAGTTCCGCTAACGCAAGCACTCCCGAATCTCTCCGCGATTCTCGTAGCCCAGCAAGCGTCGGAGAACTATCTCTCTTCTCGTCGGCTTTCCCATTCACTCCACTGGGTCAACCAACCGACGTTCAAGATATGATAGAAACGACTCATCTCCCTATACTCGACACTGCCCTTACCCTTGCCGACACCTACTTCAGCCAAGTCGCGTGGCTCTTCCGTGGACTCACCAAAGGTCAGATTATCGACGACATGCTCCCGATCATATACAAGCAGAAGGATCCCGAACCTGGCGAAGATTATAGTGGGCCGCATGATCTTGCGCTCATCTTCATGGTGTTTGCCATTGGATCGCTCGTCGCGCAAGATGCAGGTCACACTAGCGCACAAGCGGAGCACTACTACCAGATTTCTAGAGCGGCACTGAGCCTCCAGCCTGTGCTCGAGAAACCGAGCCTTGTTACGATCCAGTCCCTGCATCTGATAGGGATATACACGGCTATGAGCGGGAGCGATAGGAGTGATTCGAGTATGGAGATGGCGTGGAATTGCATCACCTTGGCTGCCCATTTATCACAGACAGTACGTTATCCGCCAGTTTCCGGTTATCTTTGTTGGAAATTTCTGACTGCTGTCGCCTCAGATTGGTTTGCGTGCGTCCGATTCGTTGTCAGCCCCTTACTTTTAAGTCTCATTGACCCGTTTTCTCAGATCGTGACAGCGCAAGGTGGGGTCTGTCGCCAAAGATTGTTAGGCGAAGACGAGTTCTTTTCTGGGATTTGTTCGTCGCCGAAACCTGGCAGGTGACGTTCCTTGTTTCTTTTGACATCGTTCTGTCGCTTACATACCCGTAGAGTTTGAACACAGGTCGACCACCAACATTCTCCCTCCACTATATCGATTGCAGCTTCCCCGAATCTGAAGATTTGGATAATATTTCGCCTGAGAAGAAAATGGATTCCGAATGTACGTTCTTCCGGCTCTCGGCTCTCGGCTCTCTGTCCCCACTGACTCATACTTGCCAGACGAACTCTGGTCTTTCAAATTCGCAGCCGAGGTCGTTGCCGAAGTCACTGCTCGAACCTTGACTGCCGAAGCGCCTACCTATACGACCATCATGGAACTTGATCGCAAGGTGCGCGAGTTCCCATTGCCAGAGAGTATGAGGAAGGCCGCCGAGGAGGAAGGTAACTTCGTCAGTGCTTTCCAGAGATGCGTACTTGACCATATACGGGAGACGAGTGAGTTATCGTCTTCCTACCCTCTCCACCGCCGACTGACAGAGTATCCCCTCGGTTGACTAGTTCTGCTTTACATTCACCGTTCATTCTTCGCCCAAGCCATCATCGACCACCCAGAGAACCCTCTCAAGTCCGCCTATGCACCAAGTTTCCTCGCATCCTATAGAGCATCGTCGACAATTCTCAAGCTCGTTATCGAACAGTTCAACGTATGGCCCAATTCCAGTGCGAGATTCTGGACAATGTGGACGTTCGCGTTCACGGCTGCTGTATGTTCCCGCTTCAATGCTCACTTTGCGTTGCTTAGGCCAGGTTTTTGTTAGGTTGTTTTTGGGACTGTTGTGACGAGAGGACCTCGGTCCCCATTAGCAAAGTCCGCCATGAAGGAGTTAGAGCAAGCCTGTGTATTATTCTCGAAGGCGTCGATGTATAGCGTTCGAGCTACGAAAGCTTTGGTATGCATCCAATTCTCTAATATCGCCCTTACGTTTTTATACCTATCGTTTCTTTACGGCTACCAGCCCATTCTCAAGAAGTTGAATGAAAAGGCTCACTACGCACTTCAAGCTGCTCAGAGCGATCCATCTGGTGATAACGGCCTTCACTGGGATATCAAACAGGAAGATACTGATGATGAACTGGCGATCTTTGCTGGCCATACTCGCTTCGTCTCTGTGAAGAAGGGTGCTGGGACAGACGCGGCAAGTACACCGACGGTTCAACAACACCCCACTTCGGGGTCCACTGGCTCAGCAGTCTCTACGCCCTCTTCAACTTCCGCTTCGATTCCCCCATCCACCTCCTCCTATCAAACTGGCACCGGCATGTTCCACGCGACTCCTGTCGTTCCCCAGCCTCGAGTCCATTCGCACAACGCCAATCCTGGTTTCTCCCATCGGGGATCGTACTCTCAACCTCAGTCAACCTCTACCATCCCCGTCATTTCGATTCCAGAACATGTTCCTTCAGTGTCTCCCGATCCCTCGAGTATGGACACTTCTGGCGACGGAGATCATCGGGATGTTCGCGGTGCTGCGAGGCAGTGGTCATCGTACGGTGGGGGTCCCCAACAGTACACTTATACCCCACCAGAGCCGAGGGGTATGGTCCTCCCGCATCAAGGGTACGATTGGCCCCCAACTGGAGAAGATCGAATTGCAGGTACTGGGATGCCTCGGATTTCGAGGGGTCTACAGCATCAGCATTCGGGAGCTGGGTTATACTCGAACTACACAAACGCAAACTCGTCGACCGAGTCGATTGAGTTGAGAAGTGTCCCACAGGCAAGTGGAAGTGGGTACTCGCATGAGCAAGCTCATGCAACGTCGCCTTATGGTGGTCATCAGCATCACGAGCATCAACCCCCTGCACCTCCGCTACCATCCTCGGCCTCGAGTTCCAGCCATTCGCACCATCATCACCCCCACCACCACCCCCATCCTCACCAACACCAACAACCACATCAACCCCAGTTTCAGCACCAGCAACCCCAATATCACCCGATGTACGCTGCGTTCGCCCCTCCTCCGCCTCCGCCTCGAGGCCCTGCTGTAGGTGGGATGGGCCACCCGGCCCCGTCCGCAGCGAGTCATGAGCTTGCGAATTTGGGTATCGCCTCGAGGGATTCGAGGTTAGATGAAAAGTGGAGCATGTTCATGACGGAATCCGGGATTTTGGAGCCTGGGTTTGGAGCTAGATAACAAAAAAAAAGACCNTTTTTCTCNTTTTATTTCTGCGTTATTAGGTTTGTCTTTGTACCACTTCTCTTTCTCTTGAAGATAATGCATCTTCTCGTCCTTCTGATCCAATACTCGGTTCTGGTTTTCTGTCGAACTTCTTGTGTGTAGATAAGCCTGTCGTTATCGCTTGTATACTCGAGCTCCAACGATGTAGACGTATTGTTCTGGAGACTTTAGGTATGTAAAAATAGTCCCCTGTATCTGTCGTAAATGTAAATGTATTCATCACTCTCACTCTCTATACCTCCGGCGGCAACAGCTGTGCGATCATTCACAGCGACGCCTGACTGGTGTTGACTGACATTACCTATGCCAATGCATACATGTCAGCTCCCATGACCTCCCCACTCAATCATCGACCCAGTCTTTTCGACCTTGATCGTTCAAAGCTGTTCAATAAGGTCGACCCCGCACATGCAAAGAGAGCGGACTGGAACCATCAAATCGATACTCTGTCCGACTCAAGTTGCACGTCAAGGTCTGACCGCTCCGGTATCACGGCCCAACCAGGCCCCCGTTTCGAATCAAGGACTGTCACTCACAGGCATATAAGAGCCTCTCACAGAAAGGAAGGTTCCCCCAGAATCGGTCTCGGCAGCGGCGATCAAGCGGTCAGCTGATCTGGCGTCCTCCCGGTGAAGTATCTCTCATTCCTGCTTTTCTCTGCGTTCTGTCGACCATGAAGCCCTTTGCTCCGTCCTAGCTAAGTCTGGTCTGTGCTGAAAGGTTTATGCTCCTAATGTAAATGGTGTCGTGATCGACGGTAGGTCTTCCCAACGCTCAAGGTTTGAATTCGCGGCAAGACCTCATTGCCCGTGCAAAGAAAATTTTGGGAACCAACAAGGCGACTATCTCTAAAGATGTTCAGGTCTTTCGGAAGAAATAAGGCGCACGAGCCACTTCGCAACTGAAGAAGGCCGAAAATGCAAAGACTCAGCAGTACTCTTCGCCCAAGAACTTCAGCAATAAGCCGCACTCGGCTACTCTCGTGACTAGTCAACCCTCCAAGGGAAGAAAGCTATTCCTCAGAATGGCAAGCAGTATCCTATCATCAACAAGAGTCCAACAAGCTGGACTGGTCAAGGCCCTGTGGACCGTCTTCGCACAACTACAAAGGGGACAAAGACGACCTGTAAGTCGGACCTGCCAAGCCCTGCCCTTGCCTAGGAATTTGAGCCTTGCATAGACTTGACACCATGTTGTCTTCCTTCTAGTCCAAGTAATATGAGATTCTTATTGGCAGATGCAATTGCTCTCTACTGCAGTTTGAGGGGCGGACCACCAAACTCACTCTGACCTTTCAGATCAAGACCTATTTCGTAACATTGAGGACTTTCTGCGGCGTGAGCAATCTATGCCTCAGAGGAGTTAGAATACTACAAATTGACCTCCAAGAGCTATCACTTGTGGAACTGCCTCCTCATCAAGTTTGTGATTTTAATCGGAGACGCATTACTAGTGAATACTCAATAGCATCGCATCAAACCTCGCGCCGATTCAACGTTTTGTGGCAAGTCTACCAATGCTACATGATGTGGCAACATCATTGGTGAATAACAATTGTCCTTGGTTTGATCTGGCGCCCATAGATGCGTTGTTTCCGATGGTCTATATATCATTCAAACTTTCAGGCGCCGATAGTTCAATGTAACGCAATTCAGGACCGGGCGATGTCTCTTACGCCTATCGAGCTGCCACTGTATGAGCCTTAAACATATCCATTACTTGTTTGATCTCGCTCTTCCTCCTTCACTCCCGACGATCGCTATCCAGATTGCCTCAACACCAGGGGTGGCACATCTAATTAAATCTGCCTTCCTTTGAGCGTTTTCGGGACTGGATAGGCAGCGCTCTTGCAGCAGCTCCAAAGCATGGGATCTTATGGCGTCGCATACAGCGTGTGTACGTGTTGTGGAGAGTGCACACCGTGTGCGCGTGCACTCGCCGGTTATCCGTTCCGTTTCCATTCTCCGGAACGGGAATAGCTATCCCGGTCCCTGTGATATCTTTAGGGTATAAAGGTAGCTCACTTGCCTCCTGTATCGATAGCTAGCTCTCCCCATAGCTCACTCCCCTTCCTTTCGTTCCCCATTATTCCTTATTCCGAATTTATTTTATTTCTTACCACTCCTCGAAGATATCAGTCTAGTTACCCCCTAGGTCGATCACTCGCGACCCTTTTCTCGTTTAGATCGGTGGTTCACACCCACCGTATCTATCTGTCTTACAGTGTAAGTTCAACATGTTCTCCAAAGTAGGAGTGTTTCAGTGAGAGCGCGATGCGAACAGGCTCTGGTGCCGCAGATGAATAGATTCGCATACCAACCACGACATATCAGGCTCCAGTGCCGAGCATCACTACATGAAGATCATTCATTAGATGATCTGGCACCAATTCTGAGTTTTTCTCTAAGAAAAGGGAAAAGGCGAATTAAGGTTTAGTAATGAGGCATCGACGGTAGAGTCATTGAGCGGGCGAAGGTGTTGGAACGTTTATGTTCTTCTTCATCTTCCTCCGTGATGCTTATACTTCAACGAGTCAGAGAAAACGGTGAGATGACGCACTGCTATGTAGCCTGCGGTGTGGATTCAGATAGATGCGCAAAGTTTTGTCGTGTCATCTGCTTTAAATCGCGAGCGCTGGCCAGTCAGTAATGTGACCGGGCTCATCTAGATATGATCGATGGATGACCATCTTTTACTTCGACCTTTCCTTCATTTCGACACGACCAGCGAAAAGAGACCGTCGGAGATGTCAAGAATGATAGAGCCAGCTCAATTGCGATTGGTGTTTTTCAAGGTACGTTCGCCTAGTCCTTGTTAGGTCCGAGGTACTGAAAAACAGCAATATAAATCGAGGACCTCGTCTTCCCTGTCCCTCAAAACAGATTAACGGAGCATTCAGAAGTTTTCGCTGATATGTTTCACTTCCCACCTGGAGATGTGCAGCGCGTTGAGGGGCGGGATAACGACAATTCCATACTCTGGGAGGATACAAAGCGCTCGACTTCAATGCGTTGCTAAAGGTCCTCCACCCGTCGTGAGTGCTATCAACGCTGATGGTATCGCAAATCAATGCCAAGCCGAGCTTACCGTCGTCGACTAGATGATGATCTTATACTCGGGAGGGTATGCTTATCCAAAGACGAGTGGATTGGGGTATCAAACCTATCGACCAGGTGGCAGATGAGGAGGGTACGTGGACAGTCTTGCCAAATGCTGAGAGGCTGAAATACCTTTCCTCGCGCATCCAGATCAGAAAGCTTGCAGTAGTCGGCCTCCCAACATTTTCGCTCGACTCGGTAGAGAAAGTCGTCCTTTTCCGCTCGTACAAGGTGGCTAAATGGTTACGGGAGGGTCTCCTCGAGCTCGTATCCGAATCTCCCCTCAGAGCTTCAGAGGAGCTTCGTTCTCATCTTGGGCTCGAGACCGCATTTCATCTACTATGTCTCAGAGATCAAGGATTGGCACAGAACACAGGTCTAGCTCTTACATTAGGATCCCTGGGTTGTCCCAGTTGCCAAGACCCAGTGTTCACTGAGGACAGGGATTGTCACAGGTGTCGCCGAAGAATATCGCTTTAAGATAAGAAGGCGATATATCTCTCTGAGACGACAAGACTAGTGCCGTCCCGCCTGTCTTTGAAGCGAGACGGTGAAGACTATAAACTTTTTCTAAACGCGAGGAGCCTGACGTGCAAGGATTGCCAGCTGCCATTCGAGACCACGACCGACAAAGACTGTTCGTCGTGCTCCGTTTCATTAGCCTTCGACTCCTACGTTCTAATGGGCCTGGAGGCCCCCAAGGTTGTGGCAAGCCGGGTCTACGAGGTATTTGCAGAAGAGATTGCAGAATATGTACTCACCGATTGAGCCTACCGGTTCCGACTGTACGTTGATGTGGTGAAGTATCTTGAATGAACCTTTGTATATACTGATTGATGCTTCGAGTATAACAAACTAGGCAATAGCTGCATACACCGAGCTCAAGACTCTCTGGGGAAAGAGCAAACAGGACGTCGGGCGGATGACTGAAACGCAGACAGCCTTGAATTCGTATGCATAGCTTGAATCTCCTCTTTCAACTAAAAGAATCTGGGGTGTACCGCTTGCCGCAACGATCCAATTCATGAGCTCACTAACAGGCACCCTCAAAGGCATGCTAGAACAGCCCACCGAAGAAAAAAAGCGTCGGTGATGGGTGCCATAGCTGCTCCAAAACATATTTCATTGGAGCAAATTTGGAGCATCAGTGGGTCCTCGGCCCGTCCTCGGGCTGTTGTCCGATGAGACGTGAGGTTTAGAAGAATGTGCAGCGAGACCAAGTACAGTGTCTAATAATCTCGGCGTCATCCTGCCACCGAGTACACTGATCAAGAAGTCTTTCGACCACAGTCCTTCCTTGTAAAGTTTACTTGCCCAATTCTTTGGAAATGTCGTTGGCCACTACCCGACTTGTTCCATCCGCCTCTTCCGCGATCCAAATTGTGTTCCGTCACCACGGGCCCGTGTCCTGTGAACAATGACGTCATATGTACTGAGGAGCTTCCGCTCCTCGGTTTGGATGGGTTATCCAGAACCACCATGTTCAACACTCAATCCGCTGTATTCATCGCACTTACGCTCGCCCGCCCATGTTTGGGGCAGATTACTTACCGACGGAGAAGTAGCCCGGTAAGACTCATAGTTGCATGCGTTCTCGGTGAGTTCTCGTTGCTACTTGTTGGCCTCGGTATACGCGGATTGAGGGAACATTTTAGGTGTATTTGCAGCTTTATTCCTCCTATGTCTATTTGCGATACTCATGAAAAGGAGAAGAAGAGCAGCCAGGCTTAGGATTAGTGCGATCCAGAGGCCCTACGCTGGCGAAATGCCGTTCCAGCCGTGGCAACATAATCAAGTACGAGGTGCTCCACCGATAATCAATGGAGAACCCATCCAGCATAAATATCCCGAGCAAGTTCACCATGGCCACGGTGGCAAGGAGCAGGCTCAGCTTCAACAGAACCCTCCTCCAGCGTATAAGGAGCAGGACTTCGTGAACAATTCGGTGAGTATTCCGTCCAATTCCAATTGCCAAACAATGTATTGATACTTGCTTTTCGCTAGGGTGTCCAAAACGTAATGTGCCCTCTTTTCTCTTTACCTTTCCCGAGTCTGAGAAGTGTTCGGTTTCTCACAGTCCGTTGCACATCCCAATGCTGCCCATACTACTGTACGTCACGATTTGGGCACTCTCCACCTTGAGCTCCACCCGAACTAACGGACGCTTTAGCCTCAGACTGCCAGTGATCATTTCGTTGGTGGCTTCAGACCACAGTAGCTCTACTGCTTTGCATGATTGAATAGCCGAAGACCTCATTGTACCGACCGGTAATACCCTAACAAGTGAATAATCAGTGCACCTGGAATACCTCAGGCATGACAATCTAGTGGCAATTCTTAGCTATTCCTCGTTTTAGGCGTTCCATAGGGCTGCCTTTATCTTTTCCCCGAAGATGAAATGTAGCTTCGAACATATTCATATTCGCTACCAGCGAACGTATACGACAGGTGAGGTCGCTAAACGCCCAAGGAGCTCTGGCGCCAAGAAAGTCGACGATCCTACTTGGACATCCCTTCCTCGTGGTGTCGTGATGTGATGCCGAGCGTTATCGATCGATAGTTTCTGATCTTAAGCCATGTTCTGCTACCACCACCTCTTGAGAAGAGCATGTCTATCAGTACTACGTACGGCAGAAGAGGCCCTAGTGGCTTCTCTCCAGCGGCGAGTCAAGCTCGAGACAGTCTTACCGAGAGGTGTTCGTCTCGTTTAAGGGCTCATTAATCCGCTTTGGTGTCAAGTAAGACGCTGAGGAGATTTTATTCAACGGGTTGAAGAGACCATCTTGGTTGCACCACGGCATAGGTTTGCTGTAACATTCGGAGGGTTTTGCCGATATGTTTCATTTGCCGCCTGGAGATGAGCAGGATGCCAAAGGGCGGGATCGAGCTCGGTATAGAGCGGCCGACTTCGACGCTTTAATCAAGGTACTATATACAACGTGAATCGGTTGTCTACTGCCTGTACGATACAGATGTATATTGAAGACCGCTATCATTTCTTTTAAGTCCCGAAGATCGAAGATCTGATTTTTTGCACCTTAAACTTGACCAAGGAGGACCGGGTTGGGTGTTGAACCTAGCTACAAGATGGCAGATGAAGAATGCGTGTATTCACGCGTTCACTTGACGTTCTGGGACTCAGAAACGCTCATATAAGACAAAACGCAATCGAGAAGCTGTCTTCAATGTCTCTTGACGCGTTGGAGAAAGTCGTTCTTGCCAGAGCACACAAGGTGGCTAAATGGCCGAGGGAAGTTCTCATCGCAATCGCGCCAATGCATTCGGCTGACATTGGGCTCCAGCTGCCATGGTTGAGGGCTGCATTCAGATTCATCTAAATACGGGACCAGGACCCCGGTCGGGACGAGGAATACATTACTCTAGGTCCATCGGCCGTTTATAAAAGGAGATCAAGATGATGGATGCCATAGCTGTGGTAGAAAAATCGGGGTAGACGACTCCAATGCCCTTTGGTGTAGCGGGGGATTGTCAATCTGGTGATTTTTTTGAATGGGAGTTATTTGAAGTGCAACTCTTGCAATGGCCCCGCACTCTATGATATCTCAGTTGCGCGTCGTGCTCCAATCCGGTAAACTATACCAACTCGAGGATTCGGCGCAGGTTACCTCCGTCCCGGAATCTGGAGTCATAAGCCAATGAAGTCTATGCAAGCGAGATTGCGTACGACGCGTGGGATCTGGCCTTGTTTTTGGGCACGAACGAATGATTTGAAGATGCCGAACGTCAGAAGCAAGCCGCATTAACTTTGAGTACGATGACGATGAGATGTCGCAGGGTTCCAGTGCTCAATGACCGGGATGCACGAGGTGGAGTACGGGCAATACGGAGTCATAGCTGAGTGTTCGCATCGCGCTTGGCCCTCTATCCGCAGGGTTTGGATGCATTCAATTTATCAAGTAGTGCTGTACAAATGAATTGTCCATATAGAATTGAGGCTTATCACAAGAGAAAGTCAGCATTTCTGAGATTATGGAAGGGCTATACATCAATAATCTGTGGTTAAGAGAGCTGCATTGCTTTGAGCCGGCCTCTCAGCGTCTCCTGTGTGATGTCCAAACGACGATCGCGTCAGCACATGTTGATACACCCATACCACGGTTGCAAACTCACTGGCATTGCATCCAATGGTAATTTGTGTGTAAAGGAAGTAACGAACGTTCACCTCAAACACACAACCAAATTGAACATTATCCTCAGAATCCATGANTTTTTTTTTTATGCACAGCGAGTATAACTGGATCCCAATGCCGTAGCGAAGCCTTGTTGATTCTTAATATACCACCTTTGGCGAGGGTTTTGTTCGGCACACGCAGGTTCCTTAACGAGCCTTGATAGCTACGGCATCTCCACGCCATCCAACCCTCAGAGTTCCATTTCCCTGTCGGACACGGTGTACCCAGGTAGTGCCAGCATGTCACTTAAAGTATCGTCGCTTCGAATTAAACCCAGTACATTCGCGATCAGATCCTCTCACCGGCTTCTAGGGAAATCATGGTTGTTCAGGTACGCTTACTCGTGTAAGGGAGAGCATTGGTCACCAATGAACAAAGGCATCATCAGTTAGTCTGAATCAATTCCACTTCTCTGCAATTCTCGGATATAGGGATAACTTTCATTTTCCTATCTCGTCGTATTGGTCGACAACCTTTGTTCTCCCAACGCCCTATGTCCTTTTCCCATTCTGACAGTCGACTCTTCTGATGAGTGCATGATCTTCGTCAACTTGCCTTCTTTGGTTTCTTTCCAGGTTGTCCAAATCGACATTTTGAGCCAATAACCTGGTTACTCTTCCTCATCCATTCTTCTTCCTCCCTAAGCTTGACAACTTACGTCTTTCGTTGCTTTCCATTGGAGGGAGCGATCGCAATGTCGTATGTTTGGAGGGTCTGAGTCTTATCGATTTCGCGGCTTCTCATGCAGGGTCCACCCTCGAGTGTGCTTGGATGGAGCGTTTCTCAAGGACGCTCATACATGCTATGATTTCGGTCGAACAATGGGCTTATAAGACCCCGATGCTATTTTTTTAGCGGGGATTGCTCCTCATGTCCAATGGAGCGAGGGATTGTTATCGTCTATTTCAACGCGGATTATGCGAGTTGCACTTCTTGCAATGGCCATCCAATTTCTGAGGATCAAATATGCTCCACCCTGATAGAATACACCAAATGGAACATTCGACGCAGGCCACGACAGTCCCAAAATTTGCTGTCCCAAGATCACAATGAGGCCTCGAGGCGTGGGATCAATAAGTACAACGTATATGGACACTTCTACGAGTACCCAGTCGACATACGTTGAGTTCAGCTTAGTTTGAGTGCACGAAGGAACGGACACCAGTTTGAGGAGACCGAACCGTTGGGAAAAGATACTGGGTGAGAGCGTTGGTGATCCGATCGTACCCTTGGTGGCGACGTCATCCGTTCTCTTTGAGCAGGGTCCTTCTAGCCCAAGTCACTGGTCGCCTGGACAGTGTCAGCATACTATTAGTATCAGCTTTTGAAGAGTGTTTGCGCTGATAATCAAAAAGCTCGCGAAACGCATCATCTTGCCGGATTTGAATGAGATTGTGGCTAAAGTGCCGCCTTGCGCACCAAATTCGTGGCGACGCTGCAGTACTCTTGCTACAGTAAAGAATCGGTTTCTTTTTGCTTCATATGTCTCTGCTCGAGTTTTCTTCTATATTGAGTCGATAGTTTATTGTCAAATTTGAGGTTGGTAATTTGCTCCACTCGAGTCTCGGCGATAAAGATCCTATCTTATTACCATTAGATTTCGTTCTTATTCAGAAGCGTGGCGCGATCTCTCTAATTTCCTCTGTCCCCTACTGCATCGATTCCAAGACCGCGAGAATTTCGTCTTCTAGCCCCCGGTGCTTGTGTGTACGTCGACCTGTTTATAATGGTATTGGGACACAGGAGACCGCCCATCTGCTGTATCCATCCTGTTCTTCGTCTTATCTGACTTCTTGAAAATCCTGAGGTTCCGACCTTCGCGGTGTTTGCTACCAGACTGACCAAATCGACATCTTGAGCCGAAAGCCTGGGTCTTCCTCTCTTGTTCATTTTACTTTCTTGCTCATCATGACCATTTCAGGCTTTCGTCGCCGTGGCCCCAGATTCCGCGACCACACTCAAGCGCATTTGTATGGAATCCATGTTCCCGTACATGAGCTCCGGCAGACACTCGTCAGGCCCCTCATGACCTACTTGATTCCTTACTTTGATCATGCAGAGAGAGCACTCATTTACTACCGTTCTCGATAACTTCGAATTCGATAGGCGACATATATAGGGGTAGCACCGGCTCACAGGACTCCATACTCTCTCCTGACATTCATCTTCGGAACACCGACCAAGGGCAGCGAGAGCAGCGACGATCGTTTCTTCTCTCTAATATCGATGCGCTGGAGCTCCGCGGACGAACTGGCTTGCTGACCGTCGTCTACAGATCAAAATGGCGTCGAATTGGG
This sequence comes from Candolleomyces eurysporus, assembly GCA_027579435.1. NCBI lineage: Eukaryota > Fungi > Basidiomycota > Agaricomycetes > Agaricales > Psathyrellaceae > Candolleomyces > Candolleomyces eurysporus. The sequence goes on from JANBPK010000958.1 coordinate 39,078, forward strand.
ATTAGGCAGGGGCAGTCGCACTACTAAGCCACCAAACCGGTGAGGTTCCAACTATCCTTGCTGTGCTGATCACAGCTGCGGAGTGAGATTCATTGCGAAGCGGGGGTGCCGTTGTCGCCCTAAGCTGATGTTCCGGTGACCAGATCTGCATTTACTAACATGCGGTGCGCCACGAATATGGGCAAAGACGTCGACTTTTGACTCTTGCGTGTTGAACTAGTGTTTCGGTAATGTCAATTCGTAAAACCAACTGCCTACTTGTGTATTAATAATAGGTAGATTTAGCGGATCGTCGAAGAAAGGAAGGGAGAAAGACTGTTACATGGCACTAGGGGTGACAACTCGTTTCAGTATGATGAATACGACGAGGCTTTCATTGGTTTGGGTCGCATAGCGAGCGTCGGTCTAATAAATTCATCATTCATTCATTCGTAGAAACACAGACCAGTTTCAATGACGTCCAGCCACCCTACTTAAGCAGTTCATTTATCAAACCATGTTTGGAAATACAGCTGCTTACCCCGAGGTTGGTTAGCACGACGGAACCACGGGACATGCCCGCCCGTTTTCTTGTCACATGGATACTCGCCGAAAGTCGTTTTTCGGTGTGCCTGTCTAGCCGTGGATACACGTAGTCGCACAACAATCGTTATAAGCGCCAACGGCGCGGGAGAGGCCAGTGGGGCAAGGAGGAGATCCGGAACTCGATACATATTGCAAGCCGAGCATGCTTGAGGAAGAGCGGACAAAACAAGGCGAAGAAGAGGATAACAAATAGGGAATAGGAGGTAACAGAAACGAGGAAACAGGAAATCGGAGCGAAGAAAGAAAGGAAGGAAAGAGAAGAAAGAAAGAAGCTTGCTGGAATCGGAGACACGCACTACCGCTCTCCTGCTTTGCCCGAGGATCTGAGGAACGTTGTTTAAACTTTGTCACGCTTCAAGTCAGTTCCGCCGATGTAACCAACTATTTCAGTGGGCTCTCAAATTGAAACGGCGTCGTCGACTAATTGACCTACTGGTGACCGGGATGTCTGTCGAGTGTTAAATCGGAGCTAGGAGAGGGATGTACTTGGTGCTCCGAGTCAGGGGTCGAGTCGACAAAAAGGCATTTCGGCTCGTTTGCTAAGGCTCCCCGAGCCCGAAGGCGGGGGGCAAAGTCTCCATTGAACTGATTGACGTGACAGAACACGAAGAAGCCTTGATTCGTCCGTCTCTTACAAAGTAGGTAGTCAAGTTTCTTGCCATCGCCACTTCGGACCTCGAGGTTTGATATGGCAACACGACAAGAGAACGTCAGTCAGTCATTTAGCCAGCCGACTAGAGGCTGCGATTCAACCGCTCTGGGGTGACACAGCCTTAGTTTGCTAGTGGGGATGTGTTCGCTGACAGGGGACGCCGATAAACTTTTATGTGAATGTCACCGGGCTGTTGATGTTTCGTCTACATGGCGTGGTCTTAATATCCCTGGCTTCAGAGCTATGGTGGTAACACACGAACTCCAGGCGTGGAAGTCTCCATTTCCATTTACTACTTGGAAAGGATCTCCGTGGACTTTTGCTGGTTTGGCTCGTTTGACGAACGACGATCGAAGCTCTGAGAGAGTCGCCCCATGATTGATTGATTAAACAGCTCGAGGCCTTCCGTCGGATTCTAGCCACGTAAAGAAGTGTGTTTCCTCGTTCGTCGCAAGTCGAGCACCCAAAAGCGACTGTCTTGCTTCCGAGTTCCGAAAGAGAGCCTCCGATAGCGAGGGTCTCCGCCGCACAATCAATCAGTCGGTGTCATCTGCCTACGTATACGAGTTTCGACCAAATATTTCTGTCAGTTCTGCGAATCAAACCCGTGAATATGGTGCAGAAGGCTCTGCGCGCTTAGGTGCCGGCAAGGGATCCGCGACCTCTTTGGCGGCGAAAGACAAAGATCTTGTATGGAGGTTAGCTAGCGTCGCCGGAGAACGACAAAACAGGGCGACAGGCGCCAGTGCAACGTCGGATGTCGGATCGTTTGGGAATGACTCGGAGTCGAACGGGGCGAACAGAAAAAGGTAAAGCTACGTTCAGAAACAGAAGACTTGCAAAACAATTACATATGAACGAGTTGAGGATGGAAATTGCCCGATTCCAAATTCATTAATTGCCAGATCGGGTCGTTGTGAATCTTGCGCCGCCCCGCGCCTTAGTACGTACAAGTTCATTACCCTGCCTCATACTTATCCTTTGCCCCTCGCTATGTTTGTTCGATCCGAGGTTTATTTATTAGTTTCGCGTTCCTCGAATTACATATTCCGCACCTTGTATCGAAGCTTCCGGTGGATCATCGTCGTCGTCTTATAAGGAGGCTCGCCCCCGAGGTGCTGTCTTTCCCCTACGTCTCCTGCGGGCTTTCAATCAAGTTGCCGAGTACAATGTCCGACGAACACGATAGCCAGTACGTTATCCTCCACCACGACCTGACCGTCATGCCCGCCAACGTCTTCTCTTCAACTTTGCAGGTCGACCACTCCCACGCCGACTGCCGCAACTCTCCAGCCGCCGCCCTCCTCACCTCCGTATGTCATATTCCATCATTCGTCCATCCGTGCATCCGTGCATCATTTATCCATCTATTGCTCAACATTGATCATCTAACATTTCCGAACGTAGAAACAACCCTCTGAAGCGCAAAGTCGATGATGACTGCGACGGTATCGATGATGGCCACGGTGAAGCTGATGAGGAAGATGCAAGCTCGGGCGTCGGGGCGGCGCCATCCCTGGACTCTGGAACAGTGAAGCACAAACCGCTGTCGACGTCGGAGCCCCTTCCGACGACCACTTCCACCGCAACCGCGACGACGGCGGCGTCCAAGACGAGCGCTACGGCTAACGGCAGCACAAAGAACCCTCCTCAGAAAGAAGACGATAAAGGCGCCGTAGTACCCGAAGAGTACAAGAATGGTTACATCCTGTGTCAAATCTGCGGGCTTCAGGTTGATATACGCGACCGAGAGACGGGAGAGTTTACGGTGCGCATGTGGGATGAACACAGAGAGAAATGGTCAGTTGTTCGTTTCTCCGTATTCCTTATGTCATTTTCGCATAGATCTCGGGCTTCTCGAGATTTGATGTTTTCCGTTTTCTATATTACATATTCTCAATCCGTCCACTTCGCATTTATTTCTCGTCCTTCCATTCTGTCTCGAAAAATGCACTACCCGCTGACCCCTTCCCGGTGCCTCCCACCGCCCTACTACAGCTTTCCCAGCTCCTCGTCGACCGCTCGGGGCGTCCCTGCTCCCTCCTCCGCTGCCGGAGCTCAAGCCGACGTGACGATATACACACCCGAAAGCACCGCCCAGTCTCTCGCTCACCCACCCACCAAACGCCGAAGAGCCAAACGCACTGAGGAAGAGCGCATCGACTATCTCAGGGCCGATCCCTACGTAGCCCAGTTCGAGGCGTACCGGGTCCTGTGTGCGTCGTGCGACAAGTGGATCAGGTTGAGGCCCAACTCGACCTATTGCTCCATTCCGTGGGATGCTCACAGGAAGAGTTGTTTGGCCAAGAAAATGTACGTCCATCGCTCCTCTTTCGTCCTCCCTTTCTAAATTCGCCTTCCTCTAGTAACAACAAAAGCGCCTACGCCCTCGACCAGCGCAACGCCCTCTTTACCAAGGACCCGGATATCAGAAAGTACGATCCCGAACGTGTACTGTGCAACCGGTGCGACCAATGGTTGTCCATGCCACCCGAAGACCACTATAACGCCGTTCAAAAATGGCTAAATCATCGGGCGGATTGTAGCAAGACATCCACATCGGGGTACGTACTCCCCATCGTTCCCCTGTTCTCGTTTCACTTCATAGTTTCAATTTATCACACCCTTGCTTCCATGACTGACGAGTATACGTTTTCAGACGAACGATCATACCAAAGACCGAGATCCCTCGCGCTCCGCCTCTTTCAGAGACAAGTCATCAGTTGGCATCGCTGGCTGCGGCAGCTTCTTCTACGGCTGCCAATATCTCGTCCCCCAAATCTCGCCACCATAATCACCATCAGCATCACCACAGTCTTCGCGAATCGCGAGTACCCTGCGTTCCTCCGAGCTCTCATCGGTATCACCCATTCGTGGGGAGAGGCTCCCCATCATCTCCTTCTCACCCCGCCACTTCCAACGCCGCCGCTCGTGATGCGAACCACGCCAACCCTTCGACGCTCTCCGGCCCTTCGTCTCCCTCCCCCACATCGTCCTCGCATGCTCTAGGTTTCCACGACCTCACGCCAAACACCTACGCCCCCATCCACGAATCTCGTCGTCGTAACGCCGAGCAACGTGCCGCCACTCTGAGGGCTGATAGATACATAGGAGAGGTCGAGCCGAACAGAGTCTTTTGTACTCTATGTCAGAAGTGGGTTCAGCTCCGTCAAGACAGCAGCTTCTGTGCGTATCCGTGGGTGCAGCATCGAGGCAAGTGTCTGGCTAGGTTGTGAGTACTCGTTCCTTTTTATTATTTATTCGTTGTGTTCTTCAATGAGTCCGATTTTGACTGATGAACGTTGACCTCACAGCGTACGACGAGCGCAAAAGGCAGCCGATATCGGAGACTTCAAGAGCTCCACCTTCTCTTCGTCTCGCCAACTTGCCACTGCGAACGCCAATGCGAATGGCGACGAAGAACTCGACGAGCTCTTGTCCGACGCCGAGGCCGATGGTGCCCACGAGGACGAAGGCGCACCAGGCCTTGCTCATGGCCACAACACTCGTGCTGGTCGACGAAAGGTCAAACCCTCCCCGTCGTCTTCGTCTTCGTCGGACTCGGGCCACTCCGACGATGGCGAGGGGGACATAGACGTAAAAGTCGAGAGGGAGACAAAGAGGCGTCGACTCGACGGTCCCTCGTCGTCGTCGAGGTCTTACCTCGGCCACCACCCCTCTCACTCTGGGCGACTTGGCCCCGTGTCGTCGTCGTCGTCGAATGCGAAGAGGAATTCGTACCCCTCCCACCCCCACCACCCCCAAACTCAGAACTACGCCTCGCCGTATACGCTCGACAGATCCAATGGGTTCGGGCGACGGGCTTCTGGTGGGGAGGTTGGGTGGAGGAACCTACGGGATCGGGAGTACGCACACCACGCTCATCATCCTCATCCGCACGGAGGCTCGAGGCCGGGAACGGGGATACTCTTCCACCTCGTCGTCTTCTCGTCGAGTTCAGCCTCACCAGCAACCATCCCACCAGGTGTACCAACAACGTGAACGCGAGAGAGGAGGGGAGAGGGAGAGACCGTGGGATCACGACTTGGACCCGGAGGACGCAGAGATCGTCGACGTAGATGCCGAGGGAGAGGTGGTTGATGATGTCGATGGGGAGGGAGAGGTCGTCGACGTTGACGGCCATTCGTACGGTTCTTCCCATGCCCCTTCGTCTTCCATGAACGGGCACCATACCTCGAACGGACACCACGACGGTGAGCACGGAGAGAGAGAGAAGCACGTACCCGGAGGCGCGTGGGCCCGTGCACCGAGTTATCATACCACCGGGAGGAGGGGTAACGAGAGGCCAACGGCGGTGATGAGAAGGCCCATGGCTTCTGTTGGACTTGCCGATCTGGATAGCGTTGGGGGACGGTGAGTTACGTTTATTCTTCTCTGTTTATCTAATTACTTATTCTATTCGACTTGCAGGAAACAATTCCTCGCCTCGTCGATCCTTCACCTCTTCGCAACGACCTACGAATCGACCGACGACCTCCCGATTTCATCTCTCCTTACCTACCTCAACGCAGCTATGCCCGTCGACAAACACGAAGACTTCGATACGGCTGAGGTCGTCAGGTATGTTGTGGCGCTTAGCGGGATGCCAGCTGGTTCTGCCGGAGGAAATGGAGGCGCGTGTGGGTATGGAGAGCGGTTCGGGGAGAGGAGGTGGAGGGTTCTGCTTGAGGGAGATATTGTGAGGATCGTCGATTGAACCTATGGTCGCCTCCCTATGCTTCTTCACGTATGGCTTATCGCTATATCTAACTTCTTGGACCTTGCGTCGACGATCTCTTCCATACTTATCTTGTTCGTGCTGGGCTTTGTAGATATATCCATCCCCCGTCGCTATTTAATTCTCTGTACTATATATTGCCTCGTCATGTATTGCTATAATCGTCGGTCCACCTATATCCTCGTTTTTGCTTTCGATCATTTGTAGTCGTACTTGCTTTGCTGTCTATTTTACCTTGTTCTTCTCCGTCGTTGGCCTTCGATTTACTTTGCTCTATCGAAGCTACTTACATCATATCAATGACATAGCTCGCCCCGAGGGCCTACGTTCATCAGTATGTATCAGCCATCTCTGACTATCAATCCAAAGATCAATCAATGTCGTCCCTTCCATAACATAACTTCTCATTCATTAGAACCTGCGCCGTATGTTCGATCTTCTCTTGGACCTTGGCGGTCTCACATCTGCACGCGATGATCCCGGTTTCTCAGCATTCTTACCCTTGATTTCGTGTATACCCGCTGAACCGAAACAGCCGAAAAAATCATGGAAGGGCGGTTAGCTTCTTGGGGTAGCTGCCTAACAGTTAACAGCTTTTACTAATTGTTTTTCACGGAATAACATAAGCTCTGACATATCCAGCATCAAACTCGAGTGCTCCGTGGAGCCCGAAGGAAGCTGTGATGATTCTCTTTGCTCCTTTGATATCATGATGGTATGCTGTCAATAAAGTTGCACGATCAATCATTCCCGGAAACGGTATGTTTTGTTCGTTGCGATACTTGGGAGTACGTTAGACTTGTCGTAAATCCATGACCAAGTAGCTACTCAGCTTAAATGTCAGGAGGGGCTCGATGGTTTGAGGGAACGAAGAGGCCGAATTTCTATGGCTCAGTCGAGGGTCGTTAGCGACCTCAGTGCTCGATGAATTGCCTCGCCGGGCAGGATTCAATACTATACCAAAAATCGGCGATTACCTTTCGCCGGAACCTGGATACTAGCAACTTAGCAATGCGCAGCACGTCGCGCCGGTTCTGAGCAGTGGGTCAGTCAGCTGTCCCTTCGAGCTTGCTCCGCTCTTACTCACCGTCTCCATCTGTTAGTTTTTTCACCCCAAGCTCATTTGGCTTGACCCTGCTGTTCTCTCGGATGTTATAGACGGCGTACTTTGTCGTTTTCCATCAGCGCTTACGGGGGTTGATCATTCCGGCTAGGATGGATGCGCGCTGATTGAGCGTCTCCATCTGCTCGAACCGGAGTCATCTCCCCAATCTTGCGAATATGTGGCATTGACGGGCGTCGTCGTGCACTTCTCAACGAGCCATAAAATACCGAATTTCATTTGCATGCAGCGTAAAGGTAGAACTTATGGTGACGCATCGGTAAGTTTGAAATCAACTTGAAACGCCAACGTTATCGTCGGGCCTCGGGGGCAGGAGGATTGGAGCTACCTATGTTGCTGCGATCAAACCTTCTACCCTTGCTGCAAATGCTCTGTCTTAACGGGTAGAAGGGTGCGCTGTGCACGGGTAAACCTTATCGTAGGCAACGTTCACCGTGAACCGCCGACTTTCTGCATATCTCTTCTATGTGGCGTCGCGTGGATCCCACATCGAAACCACTACTTTAAGTACTGGGCGGCTTGCTGCGCGCTGCGGCGATATGTGTGTCAAAGTCAAAATTCGCTTTCTAGGACATTCTCCTCGTGTTTCTTCATTTACGTTTTCCGTGAAATTTTCCGCCGGAGCCCTGGTCTAACGATAACAAGCCACTCGGACCAAGCGTGGTTTAACCTCTTCTACGCTCGGAATGTTTCATCCCATTTAGTGCTCCTGTGGGCACATTCATTTTGTCATGGACTCTGTGGCACATGTCGCCTCGTTTTCCGTTCAGTTTCCATTTCCGTTCATTCTCCTCGGAGTCCGACGGTCGTAATCGAATATGCTCGAGATCGAGGACATCGTCGCTAGTGATCGAGGGTGGCATCCGAAAGAGGTGGGTGACGGGCGCTTAACAGTTTGACCCTCACCCCGGCGTACGTCAAATATCTCTCGCTGTTCCGTCATCCCTAANTTTTTTTTCTGAGATTGAGTCAGAGGACACGACCATCGGTTAGGGAAAGACGCGTATGGGCAAATGTAGATGCTATTGAGTTTGGTTGAGTCATACCGCCGGCGGTCTTACTTCAACACGTCGACGTCTGGAAGACACGGGAGTGACTTGATCTCCCTCTATCGATTCCGCGCCAATCTCTGAGGAAATGGATTTTAATCGGTGCCACATGTCGTGAAGCCTAATTGACTGCCTATTTCGATCAGAGACGGAAAATCTTAATGACTCGGCGGAAAGCTATGGCGTGTACACGTCTCATGTTCGTAGGGCATGACATGTCGGAAATTACTCGATCCCACGCTTCCCGAGCAACGGGGAAATTGACTCGCCTCGTGTTGAAATTTGAAATATCCTCGTTTAGACGCTGGAAAGAGGCTTTGATCTGCGCTCCCCATAGCGGAGGCGTTCTGATCGTGGGACGACACACCGCACCATGAGCTTCCAGGAAGTCGGTAAAAGTCAGATTCAGCATGAGGCATACCGACAGACATACTTATGAGCGTCGCGAGTAGATTTGAGTTGCGTTGGGCCGCTCTTCCTACAATGGGTGCCCGCGAGGATCAAGTTGCCTTGTTAAGGCTCTGTCGTGGTCGTCTCCAGTACCTGCCAGAATGAGTCATTGGCATCGGAGTACAGTGACCGTAAATGACTTTCCGCGAGGCGTCGCAGCGTTCCCGTTTACGTTTTCCCTTCCAAGACGTTCCGATAAAGGAAGGCAAGGATAAGCGCTGAACGCAGATCGCCTGTCCTCAATTGAGACAAATCCGACCACTGGAGTCCTCGAGAGACTTCGAGCTGTATAGCAAGGATTCTGGATTGAGACGTCCGGACGGAGACGTACGCGCGTGATGTTCGAGGTTGATATCGTCGAGGTTAAGACTAGAAAGATTACATGGGACGTCTTTCGCCCGAAAACTACTGACTATAGATTTGGTAGGGTATGACTACTCAATACAATATTCGGTAAGTTCATCGTTCATGAAGGTAGAATTACTGTGGTCTGAAACCACCAACGAAGCGGTCGTCGGCAGGTTGGGACTAAAGCATTCATGAGCTTCCGGTGACGCCCGAAATGGAGAGTGCGCGGACGTACTGTGGTGTGGGCAGCATGAGGAGGTGGGACGGGCTGGGATGTTTCGAAGACCGATCAGAATCGGAACAAGAATAGCGGAAATACGAACGCTTACGCTTTGAACAGTCTGGCGAAAGTTCGCATCAGTGCACTGTTCGTGAGGCTAAATTGGACTGGCTACGTACCGAGTGGTTCGCGAAGTCTTGCTCTTTCTGATAGGACGGAGGAAGGTCTTCTTGGAACTGAACCTGTTCCTTTGCACCGGCACCGTAATGAGCTTGTTCTGGATACTGATATTGCATAGGCCCTCCATTGATAATCGGCGGAGCTCCTTGCACTTGGTTGCTTTGCGGTGGGTGGAACGGCGGTTCCCCTGCGTATGGCCGAGGGATCGCAGGGATCCTATACCTCGCTGCCCTCCTCCTCCTTTTCATGAGGATCAAAAATACACATAGGAGGAAGATGACGGCAATTCCACCTATCGTGTTTCGTCAATACGCATTCTAAAAGTGAAACAGTTGACGAAAGGCAACTCACCCACGACGCATCCGGCTATGATCCTTGAGAAGCTACTGCTCCTCCGTCGATAAGTGATTTGCCCCAAAGCTGAGTGGGCGAGGGTGAGCGCGATGAACAATAAAGATCGTGTGCTGAACATGGTTGTTTGGAAAAACCCATCCATCCTGGACCTATCCGCTCTTCAATGAGCCTGACGTCATCGTTCGCAGCGATCGGCATCATCGGCGGGGCTGTGTCGGAGAGGCCAGGCCCGCCTCGGCGCGCCTATTGACCTTGGCCTTCCCGAGTCCGCCCTGTGTCACCGTGTGCCGAATGTTTGTCTATACGGTCTAGTGTAGTCTAGTGAGTACATATGCGCTGCTAAACAAATATCGACGCAACAGCTAAACCACCGTCACAACGTGTGCCAGCTACACTGTCCCATANCCCCCCTTGCGACAAGAATGCTCTCACGTGTTGGACGACTATGTCGAGACCCGAGAGCCACTTGGCAAGCTCAGCGTCAAGCTTCTCGACCGTACTGCCTTCGGATAACCGCTGATAGAAATAGGTTCTTCGAGGCGCCGCACGAATGGCCACCTTGGGTAGAAAAGGGTTTGTTAGTTCATAAACCGGGAGAGGGGAGATAGGCGGACGAAAAGGAGAGGGGTAGGCGAGTTACTCAGGGGGCTCCATACAGTGCAGGTGAAAGGACGGAATGAGCGCGAAAGGGGTGATAGTAATCCCGTTAGAGGTGCTCCTCGCACGGCACCCACAGGTTAGTCGTTTCGTCACGCCACAAAGTATGGGTAAGGTCGGGAATGAAAGAGCCACTACCCATCGAGAATTGGCATGAATCGTGATGAAAGTATGTGGTAAAGGAACCCGAGCGGGGATGTCAAAGAACGGGTTCGGCGAATAGGGGATGCCTTGGGGAAGAGCTGAACTACTTACAGACACAACGGAGCGCACTATCATCGAATGGTGCGGTTTCAGAACCTCATCATACGCCTTCTTGAAGCAGACGTAAAGCTCCAAGGATTCGTCACTTTGCATTGTCTGCAACGCTTTACATGTAAGTGACAGTCCCCTATCGAGAGAAATAACAGTTAGTCACGAGGAGAGCACAGGAGGTAAAAGGTTGAAAACGAAACGAGAGGAGAGGTGCAGGAGAACACTGAGGATAGGGCGATACGCCGATTATCAAGTGCGGCCCTAAAAATTCGAGGCTAACGCCGGACGGAGCAAGTGAAATAATGAATGGGAGATGAGTGATAAACGTTGGGATCAAACGTTGACCAAGTGGGAGGAAGAGAATACGAGAAGTAGGGAGGGAAATCCGAAGGATTATACGTATGTCCCATAAACAAACACAGCTAACCCAAATGCCAAATGCGATTCGTACGACCTACCGCATGAGGAGAACCAAAGAATGAATGGTTTTACTGTGAGATCCTTCCTCCAAGTCAGATGCAACAGATTGGACGAGGGTCTCCAGCGTGTCGGAGCGATCGGGGCGAGCTTCATATTCACGACGAACACACTAGAAGGCGGGGTAAATGTCAGCAGGAGCGCCTGCGAGACAGCCGAACGACGCGAACATTGAGGTTGTGCCGGAGGTCTGCTTGCACAAATGAAAATACGGCAGAGCCAAATAGATCTGTCGGGCACATGAACAGAAGAGCAGTAAGAAAGATTGAAGCGTCTGCAACGTCAAGAGACGACGAATGACAAACACGATACCAGGGGTATCGATCGAAGGAAGCACGATGAGTGGAAAGACTCTATCTCCTCGGGTGAAGGCAAAAATTGAAGAATGGAAAGAGGCGTACCAAACATCTGCAATAACCCTTCCGATGCTTCCAAGAATACCTTCGAGTCTATTCCAGTCGGTGTAATCGGTACGTCTGCGAAAGACTGTTGACGATGCCATGGCGTTTTCGATGAGTCAAGTAGCGAGCAGAAGCATATCATGGAAGATATGAGTTGGAGCGGGACCAGCATACGGTAAGATCGTTAGATGGCGGCACGATACGGGGCATCCTACTCACCGTGACCATCTCGAAATGAGGTGTCGCCACCATCGTAGTTGAACAAGACTGGGAGAGCGTGGCTTATGCGGAGGGTGTCTTCGGGATGTGTAAGAGAGGAAGAAAGCGAGGGAAAGAGGTGTGTAGCGTGGAGACCACCGCCATATCCATCCAGGCGTAGTTTCAAGGTGTTTGTCGCAGTCGAGCGCAGCCTGCCAGGTGAGCAGGTTCACGCCCACGTGCCACATGACGTCATCCGTCGTTTGCACCGCGTTCGGTCAAACTAGAGTGGTTTTCGGGTAGTATAAACAAACTCTGCTAGTCCCACGTATACTACTCCACAGGCTCGTCAAAAAAGACCTCATTGATTTGAGGCTCCATTCGAGTTCTAGCTGCAAGCTGATCGCATCTAATAATAGGGATAGAGTGTTTTGAAACTGCCTCCGTGAAACCCTCTCTCACCTATTTCGCTACCTTGCGAGTCTGAGAAAGGATGTCCTTCCCCCAGGCTAAACTGAGCGACATCACAGTTTGTCGATTCCATATCGCCTGATTTGTTGACGCGGAAATAGTTTTGATATGGTGCGAGTCTCTCAGGAGCCTCCTTCATACCCCATCTCGTTGATAACCTCACCCATTTCTACTCGCCAAGGCCGGGAACACCGGAGACACATACCAGGCCTGATTCAAGGGCCGCATTGGCTGATACACTCCATTGTTAGCATGTCCTGTCGTCAGGTATAAGACTCTGACCGATGTTGAAGTCAAGCGCCTTGTTTGCTCTGCTTTCTGCTGGAGGCCTACAGAACATATCCGCAAACTCCTACCATTGTTCTGTACGCTATGTCCCCGTACAATAAAGATTTTCTGCTGGATCTGCTGAATTGAATTACCTCAGTACGCGCGTGGCCTCTGACCGTTGTGTATTGCGAACGAAATGAACGCACCTTGAAGAAGTGTCTCCCACTGTACTAGCTGCAGCGCAACCGCTGTGGTCTTATCTCATATCGACATGAAATCGAACTCAGGAAGTGCTAGTGGCAGAAGAAGGAGAGGCGCGCCTCTGAAACAGTCCAACTCTCGAATCTGACCGGCGCGAACGAAGGCTCGCTCACAGAAAAGTTAAGGGACTTGACGATGCGGCTGAGCCGTTGTCAGGGAAAACAATGCCTTGACCTAGCATTCAACTGCAGGGCGGCTCAACAGGAAAGGGGGCGAGTCAGGATATTGGATTCCCGAGGCTCACACCCAGCGTCTCACCAACACCATCCCAACGACTCGGCCTCCTCAAACCTTGGTATCCGCTTTCTCGCGCACCCAAAACAAAACTAGAGTCAATAAATTCCCACCAATTGTCCATACTAGCTACCATATAAACTGTCCATATCGATCACAGGCTGCATACTACTCCGTGGTCTAACTAGCAAAGGCCTCGTTAATGCGCGGCTCCGCATCCTGGGATGCCCGTGAACTATGTCTCAGCCTCGGGTTGGAGTGGAATACATTGGTAGAGCACGGCGGGCAATTGAGATGTCCCATAATTGAACAGTGATTGCAAGAAGTGCGGATCAGGTATCCCCCGTGAGGTGACGGCCTGAAAGGCCTCCCTGGTCGGATTTTGACAATCTCCCGCTACACCAAATAGTGTTGCGGTCATTTAGACTCATTCTTCGGCCTCAAGAATAGCACGTGTGGTCTTCTTTGAGGAACTTTCCGCTACAGTATGGGCAGCCAACCGACCGCAGAGTGATGTGTTCCTCGACCCGGCTGTGGCTCTGGTCCTGTATTCAGAGGAGAGTCTGAAGGCGGTCCTTGGACGTAGGGGATTCAAGATCGTCTGGTGAGCGCATTAACCTCTCCAACGCAATTTCATTGAGACCATGTCGCAGGCATTTGTCTACCTTGTGATCTCGAGCAAGAACAACTTTCTCCAACGCGCTAAGCGACATTAAAGACAGCTTGTCGATGGCGTGCTGTCTTATCTGGGCGTTTCTGAGCCCCAGAAGTTATGAATGACTAACGGCATCCTTTCTGCGTCTGCCATTTTGTAGCTAGACTCAAGAAGATCTGATTTCTAGCGCTCTGATCTTGGCCAAGGAAGAATGAATCGGGGTGGGTTTGGGTCTCTCACTCAGCTCGGACTTCGAAAGCTTATAAAGTGCAAATAGCCTCACAATTACCACAGCCAAGCGCCCGAACGAAGGACAGGCTGTCAGATACAGCACGTATTACGCATATCTACATTCAGGAGAATGGGCGGGAACGACGCCCAATACCTATTTATCCATCGACCCTAACTCCGCCAACTCAGCATGAAAAACATCCTTGACCAGTGATTTCTCGGCCTGCGGTCCAAGGAGAAACTCTTCTGGACCGACGGTTGACAGACATGAGGGACAGGTATGAGGCTTGTAATCCACAGGACAATGCGTATTTTTCTCCCCGCAACTAAGTCTAGCGAGCGAAACCATCAAAAATGGACCGACGCCAGCCCTCCTGTCCGCGCTTCCTGGGTAATGCACCATAAGTTGTATTTGATTGTCCAAGCTTATGCTCCCGAGCTGGTGAGGGAGGAGTGTGCGTGAGCATTGGGTAGCGGCACACTCCATCGCATTGATGAACATGGAAGAGTAACACTTGTTGCATTTCAGAGAGCTCAGCGAAATTGGGATAATTCTGTTTTCGTATTCCGCAGTCTGATCGCGAATCCAGAGAAGGCGAAATCCGGTCTCGACTCCGAGTGTAAGAAGGTCTTCCATTGTGGGGCAGCTGCTTGCATTTACGATGGCTTCTGCACCTTCCTCAAACCATTTGCGGACGCTGTGAGCACGAGACAGTGTGACCTTCTCGATCGGATTGAGCTCCATACTTGAAAGTTTGGTGATGGCGTGTTTCCTGATCTGGGATACGTAAAACGAGGTCATTCAACGTTGATGAAAAGCGCAGAACACTGAGTACGACCAGTACACACCTTCTTCATCCTCCACCTTGTCGAAAGGTTAAGCACGCCTACCCACTCCTCCTTCGTGAGGGTGATGGCTTTCCCCACGATGGCATCATCCGACCTACAGCCACATCGTAAGATAGAGTCTAAACAGATAGATATAAGCTTGACATACCCAGGGTAGATTACTTTGAGCAACGCCTTGAAATCCTTCTTTTTGTATCCTTCGAGCACGATCGGATCTCCATCCCTTTCCCCTTCTCCCTCGTTCGCTATTCCTGTCGGAAGAAACATTCCCTCGAAGACTTCGGAAGATCTGGTGAATCCTTGCAGAGGGACGCGAAAGGCTGTGCCTTCGACCTGTGTGCGTCCGCATCGAGCCTGTTCTGACAATCGGTTTATGGATGAGTTGCGCACACCTTGAAAGTCGCTATATCCCAACAGAAGTCAGCATCTCGTTCACTATCCATCTTCAAATTGTTAGTAGTTTCTCGGAAGGGCGAACAGTGGTGGTCGTGGTCAAAGGCTCAAATCGATCGATGAAAGCAACGTGGACCGCTCTGTGGCGTTAGGCGCCAGGAAACGAGAGCATGTGACGACGACCGTCCAGATTGGGGCCATCAGTCCTAATTCGAAATGACGGGATCTCCATACAAATTTTGGGTGCCTCCCGTGCTAGGCTAGGCGAATTCTAGCCGGATCACTAGAATCTCGATTAAATTACCACGCGTAAGATTTTATTCATCAATGTGCATCGAATGCCAACTATCTGTAGGCCCGGGCCGTGGTAACCTCGTTTAAGCCCGTCGACATGGTTTTAGTGAGAGGAGAGAATGAAGGTGTGTGCGTCCACCACAGACGTATAGGTTCAGCTGAGCATGTGCGGGCAACGAGAAGATGGATGGAACTGATTAAACTAGATTGTAGCGCCGTGGTGACTTCAACGGCTCGCTGGCACGGACAATTTTGACGGTGATGGGTGTGGAGATAGTGGCTGCAATAGTGCAACGTTTTGGGTGCTTTTGCAAGGGGCCATGTCTATTGACAATGTTGGAAGCTCCGATCGTGATTTTCCTTTTTCCAGTGATTCATTCATCGACGTTCTCTCCTTTCTCCTCTTTGAAAATTGGAAGAAAGGTATGGGTATTAGATACAGCAAGGATGTGAGCGTGTCTACATACAGAGGAATGGGCAGGAATGACGCTGGACGACTAATATTCGTCCATCAATGCAAGCTCTGCGAGCTCATCCTTGAACACGTCCTTGACGGATGGTCGGCGCCGACCGGACGAATCTCCCGGAGATGGGCCAAGGAGGAAGTCGTTTTCAGGAACAACCGAGTGACATGAAGGGCAGATATGAGCCTTCGCACTCAAGGGACAATGCAAGGTTGCATTCCCACACCTGAGCGCCGAAAGCGCCACAATCAAAAATGGACCTTCAGCCGACCTTCCCCTCGGGTACGTCACACGAAGTGCCGTACCATGGTCTAAGGAAATCGAGCCAAGTTGGTCTGGCTGCAGGACACTATTGCAACGTTGAGCGGCACAGCTCCTCCTCTCGGTAAACATTGATGAATAGCACTTGTTGCACTTCAGAGACCTCAGCGTAATCGAAAGAAAACCGCCACGCTGCGCAATCTGATCGCGAGTCCAGAGAAGGCGAAATCCGGTCTCGACCCCAATTTTGATGAGCTCGTCCATCGCAGGACAGTTTCGCGCCATGACGATGGCCTCTGCACCTTCTTCAAACCATTCGTGGACACTGTGAGCCCGAGACAGCGTGATCTTCTCGACTGGATTCAGCTCCATGCTCGAAAGTTTAGTGATGGCGTGTTTCCTGATCTGGGACGTAAAAACAGGTCATTGAACGACATCGCAAAGCGCTGAGCGCTGAGTAGAACTGGTGCAAACCTTCTTCATACACCACTTTGTCGAAAGATTGAGCACACCCACCCACTCCTCTTTCGTTAAGTTGATAGCTTTGCCCAAGATGGCGTCGTCGGGGCTACCGTCACCATTGTCGTCAGACAAATACACAGTCCAATAGAGACTGCAGATAGACATGAACGACATACTCAGGGTACATGACTTTGAGAAGCGCCTTGAAATCTTTCTGTTTATATCCTTCAAGTACGATCGGATCGCCATCACTTTGCCCTTCTCCCCCTTCCTCCACTCCTGTTCGGAGAAGGAACATTCCTTCGAAGACTTCGGAAGATCTGGTGAACGATTGCAGAGGCACGCGAAAGATCGAGCCTTCGACCTGTGTCCACGGTGTCTCGATCGTATCAAACTAGTCTTGGTAGTAATGGCCCGTAGATGGATTTTACACACCTTAAAGGTCGCTACATTCCAATAGAAATCAGCGTCTCGTTTACCGTTCATCTTCCAGTAGGTTTGGTAGTCACTTGGAGATGAGGAACAGTGGTAGTTGCGCACAAAGGCTCAGATCGATCGATAAAGCAATGTAGACGGCTCCGTGGCGTTAGGCGCCGGTATAACGTGACCATGTGACGATAACGCCGTTCCCAGCATCCAGAATTGGATGGCAACAATACCAGCATGAAGGATTCAACAACCAGCTGTAATTATTTTGTGGTAGACGGCCAGGGGGCGCGACGGAGCGTCAACAACGTCCATTTAACACCGAAAGTTATACCGTCCCTGAAAGAAGCGTTGAGGACGTCCATCTAGCACCTGAAAAGTACTTTCCCGAGCTCCCGCAGGCGTCTTGAGCAATTGGAAAGGAAATGCATGTGGCTAGGGAATCTTGGCAGAGGGTTCACTTTTCTCCTGTATTCATTCAGCCGGAGTGTGCCGTCGTCAAGTACCCGAAAGGTGTCTGATATCACCTCGTCGGGCACCTTCTGGTTTTGGGTCCGAGGATCCACGCATCGGCATTCAAGACTGCTTTCGCTACCCGAGATAGGTGCGTTATAGTAGAATGGTGGCCAACCCTTCATAAGATTCGTGGATAACACCTCCACGTCAATCAATGCTCCAAACGACGTAGAAAATAGGGTTTTCGTCAACCGAATCAAGCTGGTCGACTAGCAACCCCACTCGTTTGTCTGGGTGCCTCAAAGACTCGAGTCTGAATTGGGTGGGTCCACAGACAATCAAGCCTATTGAATGGTTAGGCACCTTCAAGGAGAAGCGTCTTGTTGATTGACTCTTTCCAAAGGGCTCAAGTCTCATCCGGTTGGAAGTCAGCGGGCATGTGGACACTGAGCTGGAGGTAAAATTGACGGTAGATGGTGCCGCATACAAAGCCGAGGAGCCCGAAGAGCTATATTCCTCTGGTGTGAGCGCGCTGGTGGCTCACAACGTTACTTGTGGATCTAACTTGTTCCCTTACTAATTTGACTTTTTCAGCTTGAGTAAATATTCCCTGGACACGTTTGCCTCACGTCAAAATTCAAATTAGACCAAGATAGAGCATATCGACTTGAGCTTTTCCTTTTGCCACATGGGCGCGTTGGGCGGGTCCCTGCTTGCGCGATGCTCATTCGACCTTCACCATTCGGGCTGGATACACGGCTTGGGTAAAATGCTGAATTCGGCTGCTTTATACCCTTCTAGTGCGCGTGGGGGGCTCGGGCCCTTACTTCAACTTGCTCTTTCGAGGGGTAAATGCAATCTTTCCTCAAAGAGGTCCGAATGTTCCCTGAATCTGTTCTTTGGTACAGAGAGAATTGCGTCCTCGACCTGTCCGTGGGACTCACGGGATCCCTCAGTATGTATCTTGTAGGGCCATCGACAAAAGGAACACATCTTGAAGAAGAGTGAACGGTCACTCACGTGAAGTTTGCAGGATGATCACAAAAGCCAATCTTGATCCTCGCCTGATAAGATATAGTAATTGGATGGCTCTGCCTCAGCATTCAGCTCGATATCGTCGAGTGACCCTCGTCTCAAAGCTCTTGCCCTGCCTCGTCCCTGAAAGCCTTCCCAGTAAGCTGTTGGTCTAGAGTGAAGAAAGAATTCTCCAAAAGTCGGCATATTACGAAGTGGAGATGATAATCTGGTACATATATTGACTTGCCAGAGACGACTGGTCTCAACATTCTACAAACTACAGCATTTTCTCTGTTATTTCAGTAATGGATAGAAGGGGCGGTTCTGAGACACGAAAAAGGTAGACGCATAGAAACATCAGAAGAATGAACAAGATGTATAGTGGAAAATTGGAAATTTAATCGTCCATCAACCCGAGCTCTGCAAGTTCACTCTTGAACACATCCTGGACAGATGGCCCGTTCTGAAGAAACATGTCCTCTGTCGGCGCGCCAAGGAGGAATTCGTCTTCACGGACAGTTGAGCGACATGATGGGCAGGTATAAGACTTCCTAGCCACAGGACAATGCGAGCTTTCCTTCCCACAGCTAACCTTAGACAGTGGCACAATCAAAAATGGATCTCCATCCGACCTTCTCTCCGGGTACGTTACACGAAGTTGCGTGTCCTTGTCCACGAAAATCGAGCCAGGTTGGTGTGGAAGGAGGAGTCTATTACAGCAAATACACCTCCTCGGCGCCGGAAAAATCGACGAAAAACAGTTGTTGCATCTCAGGGAGCCCACCGTAAGGGAAAGCAAGCCCCCAATAGGGCGCTTTGCACTCTGATCGCGAATCCAGACGAGGCGAAATCCAGTGTCAACCCCAAGTTTGAGGAGATCATCCATTTGAGGGCATATCTTCGCTTTCACGATGGCCTCTGCGCCTTCTTCGAACCATTTGCGGACGCTGTGCGCTCTAGACAACGTGATTTTCTCGATAGGGTCCATCTCGAGGCATGAAAGTTTCGTGATGGCGTGTTTCCTGATCTGAGGTGTAAAAATGGAGGTCATTCAATGTGGTCAAAAAGCACTGAGTAAGGCCAATACGTACCTTCTTCATACCCCACCTTGTCGAAAGATTTAGCACGCCTACCCACTCCTCTCTCATTAAGTTGATGGCTTTGCCTAAGAGGGCGTCATCCGAGCTACATGTCAAAGAAAGACAGCGTCAGATAGAGACTGAAGATAGCGATAAACCCGACGTACCCAGGGTACATGACTTTGAGCAACGCTCTAAAATCTTTCTGTTTATATCCCTCGAGTATAATCGGATGCCCATCACTTTTCCCTTCGCCCCTGTTCTCCACTCCTGTCGGAAGGTGAAACATCCCCTCAAAGATCTCTGATGATGTAGTGAATCCATGAAGAGGGACACGAAAGATAATGCCTTCGACCTGGTCCACGGCGTCTCACTCACATCAAGCCAGCCCTTGTGATAACGAATGAATTGTGCACACCTTAAAGGTCGCTATCTCCCAATAGAAGTCAGTGTCTCGTTCACCACCCATCTTCGAGAAGTTTTCGAAGTCTCTTAGATGTGAGAAACAGTCTTGGTGGGGGTCAAAGGATCAGATCGATTGATGCTTTCAAAGCAATGCGTGCCGCTTCGTGGTGTTAGGCGCCGGTATAACGTGACCATGTGACGAGGACGCGGTTCCCAGCGTGCAAAATTGGATCGAAACGGAACCAGCGTAAGGAATACATTGATAGGCTTCGAACGGCTCCCAGGAGATAGCAGTGTGCAGGAAGAGGCATTGAGGACGTTCATTTGGCACCCAAAACGTACATTCCCTAGATCCCGCAACCGTTCAACGTGCAATCCTGAGCAAATGGAAAAAAAAATGCATGTGGCTCCAGAGTGTTCGCAGAGATGTGTGCTTCGCTCCTGTGCTTAGCTAGGAGGAGGGTGCTGTGTTTAAGTACGCGAAGGATCATGTTGAACTCGCTCTGAGGTTTACAGGAGACCCTATCAATCACGTCGTCCAGGTTGCTCCACGCATCGAGGGTCCTTGATATCCAAGACTGGCTTTGCTACTCGATACCGGTGCGCTGGGGTGTGGCCAATCCTCCATAGGAATTCACGTCAATCAATGTCCTAAAGGACGTCGAAATCAAGGTTTTTGTGAATCCGATCTAATTTGATTGGCTAGTAAGCCCACTCGTTCACCTAGGTATCTCGACGGCTTGAGTCCAAATTTTGTGGGTCCACGCATGATCAAGCCTGCTGAGCGGTTACGGACTCTCAAGGAAGAGCATTTCGACCATTTTGCTTATTTCAAAAGGGCATAAGCCTCCCCCTGTTCGAGGTCGGCGGGCTCGTGAACATTGAGTGCCTTAAGTACAAAAGATACAGTAAATATTAAGTCTGCTGGAGATGGATGTCACCCACAAGGCCAAGGGAGCCCGAAGGGATAGAATCCTCTAATGTGAGCGCGATGATAATAGACTCGCTCTTAGCAAGACCTGCAGCAGCCCTTGGGTGTCAGTGGAGCTTGATGGTCGACAGAGATAACTGGGCTGTACCTGGTTTTCTGTGGGACCCGTCGGGCACCCATCATCATCGAAGATAAAGGCATAGTCCCACTGAACAAGCCACCACAAAGCGCAAGTTCCCCAATGCAGGAGCTCGCCCTAGCACCACGAATAGAAATGCCAGGTCGGGGGCCAGGGCAAAGGACTTTGGACGTACTGCTATCCAATCGCGCTACGAAGGTATAGACCTCGTCGCCATAGTACCTCATTTGCAAATTCCCGACATTCCAGGACTCTCCCAATGCAAGAGACAATCGCTCATGTCATCGGGGCGAACGATGCACGTGAGCTTCTTGACATATCTTGAAATGGTGGCATTTGCTGAGACGAACTTCGGAACATACCTCGTTCGATGTTGCTTCATAGCTTTTAAATGCGAAGGAGAGGAATCCAGAGGATGGGTGAGTAGTAACGGCAGAAGGTCCCCGGTTTCCACTCCCACTCCGCCGACTGCGAGTTGAGGGACCTGGTGTGCAAGATAGGTCTCCGGGATGGTCACATGAGAACCTTCGCTGGCAGACAGCACCTCGTTAAGCCTGAAGGATCTTTGCGGGGTTCTACGCCGGCTACAGTCAGATCTCCAGCGATAATTTCAGGAATTTCGTTCGAGAAAAGAGGTGCCACCGCATGGCGTGTGGTACAGAAATTGTAATTCAGATTAAATGAGTTTACCCATCAGAAATCTGATAAGATATCATCCAACCAGGGCGCGATGATTTCAAATTAGAGGTACAAGGACGACCGCCTTGCGCTGCGTTAAAGTTAGAACACAATGAGAAGGACGTCTTTCTGGCTTAATAGTGGTCAAATAGAGTTAAGAATGGTATCCGCACGAGGCACGGCATTCCTAAACCGTATTCTCGGATGTTGCCCCAATCCCATGCAAACCGGACCCAAATCAGAGCGTTTGATTCTGCATTGCCTCTCACAATGCAAGACTATCGGGCCACTGGCGTGTGTACCTGGAAAAGTCTTGTGAAGCACTGATAGAAAGATGAGAACAGTCATCAAACTCTCAAACATACATTGACTCTTCAGCCTTCTATGGGCGGCCGGGGTGGTAGCGTATGGGGGTGCTCGCTGAGCTCGGCGAGCGAGAATGTTTTGATTGTAACGAGGGGAAATCGCTAGGGTCTAAAGTAAGCCCATGGTCTAACTCCAAAATGGATCATGATTAGCTGTAACTGAAGTTTTTCAAATGGGTATGCGTAACAGCGTTGATCTCCAAGAACCGAGATAAACATCGTCGTACCGAACGATTGCAATGGGTCATTCTGCAGGGCGGAAGAGAGTATAGCGTAGTTTCTCTCCTCCTGGAAAGCCACTCGACTTGACACTGCGTAGAATCTGTTCCAGAAAGAAAATCCACGACATAGACCAAAAAAAAGAAAAACAATCACTCCAAGATACACCTCGTGGATCCTCTCGACATCCTTACACCACGTACCTCTTTTCTGACAAAAAATAACATTCGACAATACCGTCGATGGGTCGAAATAGCCCTCAGTCCAGCAGTCAAGAAGCTCCGGGTAACGACAGCATGGCACATGGGAGACAATGACACCCGCCGAGATCGCTTTGATGCAGACTTCTGATAAGTAGCATACGCCACAGGGCTTCGAACAGCACATCCCAGCTTGAGCGGAATTTGAACGTCCGACACGGCATGAGCGGAGGCGAGTAGTTCTAGGTGCTCCTCGTGATCGGTCGAGGGCGTCGGGCTGAGTGAGCATTTCAGAGTGAGTAAGCTCGTGTCGTCATCGTCATGTCGGGACTTTGCGGAAACGGCGACTAAGGAAGACCTCTTTGCATCGTAAAGGCTAAGACAAATCCAGAGCGAAGCGCTCACTGATCAACCGTCGAAGTAATGACATTGCTTCGGAGTTCTCTGTGGGTCGGTCAGACGACCAAAAGTAGTTGGCGCTGGCTCGGGGGCGGGGGGCCAGATGTCTGGGCTGATCAGTTCATCATCGATAGGCGCTCAAAGCTCGAGTGATTGTTATCACAATCACAGCGTGGAGTTAGGAAGTGATCTTTGGCCCAAGCCTGACTTTTCCGACTGATGCTCCTTGTAGAGATGTAGCTTTCGAGTCCCAGGTACACACGGCGCGAAGCGCGCGCAGAAGTAGGGTCGCGAGAAGAGGAACTCATAGACTCGATGATTGGGTCTAGACCCTCAAACGCGGATATCTGGCGGACCGCCTGTTGCACCATACTGATGCGACCGGTTGCACCGAGGTGGTACAACCCGTTGTACCACCCGTGACTCGCTGCACGTGGGAGCCTCAGGGACTATTAAAAACGTAGTCCATTTGAAAAGATGATTAGTCGATATGGTACTATGCAATGTAATACAGGGATACATTTCGAAGGATATGGTGACTTCCAAGAGGCCAGGTCAAGCATCTTTGTCGAGGAAGGAAGGCCCAGGGGACTTCCAAGTCGTGCAGGAGGAAGTCATCCGAAGTTGCTGGACACTTCGTTCCCGCACTCCAGCAGCTAGTGAGTGGTGGCCTGGGACGTTGGCGAGACCTTCTACGAGTGGGACCGAAGTTGTCAAAGACATCCAGGGTCGGGGAGCGTGCGAATGAAAGTGAAAGTTCAATGGTCCTTCAAAGATCGAACGGAAGGTAAAGGCAACTTCGGTGCCGGTAGCACCACAGAAGTCAAATGTCCTGGGACAGCAAGTGAACGGACGGTTCAAGGTACTTCCTGTTCTCATGCCGCTGGAACAAGGGGAACGGGGGTTACAGGGTACTTCTGATGCCGGGGGATAGGGGCAAACAGACGTTCACAGGCACTTCCAGATAGTATTCCTAACCCAAAAGAGTTAATCGGATTACCAAAAGCGAATAGAGTAAACCGAGTCACAGAAGTCGAAGAGATCTGCCAGTACATGAGGTACTGGTTGAACGGAATTTCAGGCCTCTTTCGTGTTGGTGGAACAACTCACGGAGGATGAAGGCAACTTCCAGCACCTGGGGCAGCAATTGAACGGAACATTCAGGGGACTTCCATGCTGCTGGAACGGGCCAAATGGAGGTTACAGGTTACTTCCGACGCCCGGGGAGAGGGGCAAGCAAAGGTTCACAGGCACTTCCAGATGGTATCCTAACCCAAAAGTCAAATGGATTGCCAAAAGCAAATAGAGTGAACTCGTAGAAGTTGAAGGGACCTTCCAGACATGAGGCAGTGATTGAATGGAACATTCAGGCCACTTCCGTGTGGCACCTTGGACAGCAAATCAACGGAAGAATGAGAGTACTTCCATGGTGTTGGAAAGAGGGCAAAAGGGAGTTACATGTCACTTCCAGTGCTCAGGGAGAGGGCTAAACAGAGGTTCTCAGGCACTTCTGGATTGTTTCTCTGACCCAAAGAGTCAATTGGATTGCCAAAATTGAACAGATGTAAACTCACAGAAGTTAAAGGGAGCTTCCAGTATCTGAGGCGGTGATCAAATGGAACATTCCAGGCCACTTCTGTGCAGCACCTTGGACAGTGAATCAACAGAAGAACCAGGGTACTTCCATGTTGGAACAGGGACAAAGGGGAGTTACAGGGTACTTCAGATGCTAGGGGAGAGGGGCAAACAGAGGTTCATGGGCACTCCCAGATTTTATCCCTAGCCCAAAAGAGTCAATTGGATTGCCAAAAGGGTTGAGTAAGCCCACAGAAGTTGGGGGGAACTTCCAATACCTGAGGCAGTCATTGAATGGAAGGTTTAGGCCACCTCCATGCCAGTAGAACAATTCATGGAGGTTGAAGGCAACTTCCAAAACCTGGGATAGTAATTGAACAGAAGACCCAGGGTACTTCCATGCTGCTGGAGCAGGGAAAAATGGGAGTTACAATATACTTCTGACACCTGGGGAGAGAGCAAACGGATGTTCATGTGAAGCCAAAGGGATCTTCTGGTACCTGATGCAGTGATCCAATGGAGCATACTTCCAGGTGATAACATTGTGAACTTCATTCTGTTTTGCAA
>JANBPK010000959.1:0-42508 GCA_027579435.1 Candolleomyces eurysporus
AAGGAGAGAAGTCCGAGGGAATCTGAGGGAGTCCAAGTCAAATACAAGTAAACAATAGAAAAAAAAAAAARAACCCTAGGAGTTATTACATAACAGAAATGCTGTCTAACAGTTATGAGCCCTGCACTTGTTGCTCCCTACTACAACCCTGTCGCTCCACTCTCTGGGTAGACACTGACTACATGGGTAGTTTGGTTGACGCTGACAATATCCATGCATATTGGACTAGATTGGCTCCTTTGATACTCTCCGTTTAATCAACAAATTGATGTATTGAATGCTGCAATTGACTGGATAAACTGGATGCAAGCCTCCCTGTTTCCCATACAGCCAGAGAGCTTTTGCATGCCATTTTTTCTGGGAAACCAATACTATGCAAATAGCATCCTCAGACACATGCATCCATGTCAGCTTTTGCGTAACATCAATGATATACGCAGGCTGGAAGTGAAAGTCAAATTGCTTGGTGCAGAAATCCGCAGGACTGTATCATCATTGGCTAGTATTAGAAACTTGTTATTGTCGTGTAATGAAGATCCAAGGACAGATTCTAATCAGAATCAGAGGAAATCGTTACCGAGACAGACATCTACTTGTAGACAGAACATGTATGTTGATCAAATTTGATCAGATCGTGACAATGAGCCTAACCCAATTAGAAGGACTTCATATAATTCACCACTCTGGTCTGGACATGGAAGAGGTTCTGGGATCCTTAATCGTGGCACACATCAGTGAGAATCTCATCAGAGCAAGCAGACCAGACCTGGTCCTAGCTCCATGGATCGTCAAAGACAAACAGATGAAGGGACAGCCCAGAATCCTATTGTTGTAGACAAATCCACTGTTGTGGTTACAGCTCAGAACCCAGGACCACCTGACATCATGAATAGATGGGAAGGTGCTATTGCAGAGAATATTGGTCATGCATTGGCAAGACATTTCCCTCTACAAAGCAATGGTATCTGTTGAATCCGATCTCACTTCAAGATGTGTCCCACCTGCCACTGCGCCAAGGCCATCCTGAGTATAATCTGCTTCCACTTCCCCCTTTTCATTCTCCTTGCCTTTCCCCTTCCTAGCATCCTTGTAGGTGAGATGAGGATACAACAGAGCCGCACAGAGTCAATGAGCCCAGCCAAGATCCCCAATACTTCCCTGCCTCTTGCCATATCCCGCATATCATGAACCTGCAGATCCATCACACTCATCCTTGCTTGGTGCGTCTTTCTCCTTTGTTGTGACTATCACTCACTCCCACCATCCTTGTACCTGTCTGGATCAAAACCTGACCCTCTTTCCACAGGCAACCTAGCCTATTCCGAGGCATTTTTGACTCAGGTACTATGGGGGTCAACAAGTGCCAAGACAGTGCTTCCGGCATCTGCAGCCATCATGCAGCTGCTGTTTTGCAATTGATGTTTTGTGGGTTTTCATTTCCTTTCATGTTGAAATGCTTACTCGTTGAAAGACAACTCTCCATTAACACAATGGTCTGGCAGCAAGGGGAGGTTGAGTTGTTAAAAAAAACCAGTCAAAAATGCCTTGCACCTTGCTGTGCAAAGCATTGGCCACTTTACACAAGTTCATAGCTCTTTAGGATGACAATGCAGTAGTACAGCGGGAGCACAATATGTGAGACAAGGTGGGATGTTGGCAGGGGTTGCTGATGCCTTGTTGAGCCAGCCTGGGGAGGGGGAGGGGCTTGGAGATCCTCTTGCATGTGGTGAGGGAGTGGGATCAGAGATGGGTGCATCATGCAATGCACTTGAGGAAGCTGATAAGGCACCTGACAAGGTGTATGCGGAAGTAAAGAGGAGGAAACGGTAAATGGTTGGGCCTACGTCCCAAGACCGGAATCGCAGGTCAACTTGCGGAGGCATGTGCCTTGTTGTACTGGGGCTGCTCTTGGTGCAGAAGAGTGTCAAAATAGGCAAAGGCCCGAGTGACCTCGAAGGAGCTTCAAGGTTTTATGATGGCAAGTACTGGCAGAAAGGTGAAGTTGCTTTCAATTTTGATGTAGCAGTGCGGGACTGAGTTGAAGTGATGAAAGAGTCTGAGCGATGGTCCTACTGATTGAGATTATGCAATGGATCATCCAGCGCTTTGAGGTGAATTCGAAGTCATCCTCAGAGATATGTGCAACCCTTGGGCAAGGTGTGAAAGCGGAAAGAACTGTCACACCAATGTGATGCGGAGGACACATCAACAGCAGCCCAATGTCACGTGTCACATGTCACAACCACTGTTCTCACTGCAGCTCTCTCATTCATGCTCCATAGCTCATGATCCCTTCTTAGTTAGAAATGCAATCCAGCTCAAGAACTTTTCCTTACTCCTTCTTCCCATACCTGCTGTTGCCATCACTATTGCTGTCATTGTCAAGAGGTGGGTTGAACCCAGCATCCAGTTCAGAATGTATCGAACACCACCACCATTATGGTGCCCTGTACAAAGCAATCACTGAGAACATGGCTGGGGGTGCTGAAACATTGAGGAGGTTGAGTCCCATTGCTGTGCTCCCTACTGTAGAAGCCCCTGCTCAGCCTCCGAGGAAGGTCTCGGGTTCCAAGAAGAGGGCAGCTCTGGAAGAAGGGGCTGAGGAGGCTCCTGTGCATGTGGAGATGTCAAGAAAGAAAGGTGTGGTGTGCAGGCTCAATTTTCTTTGTCTCTTTGCTCATCAATAGATATCCATCGATCTTATTGCTTGTTTGGCTCTCTCTCCATCTTTCCTTCCCATTTCTTGCAGGCAAAATGGGATTCACTGACCAAAGATGCTGCTGTGGCCGTTCCTGCACTTGGACTTATCAATATTGGTGACAGCTTACCTGCTTTGGTGTTGAAAAGCAAAAATGGTGAAGATATCTAAGTCGCAGACCTTGCAAACAAGAAAGGGAGGTTGTGTTGTTCTTTGACCCAAAGGGTGATACAGGTACTTTGGTTTATTCCCCGTTTTCTGCCTGATTCTTGTTCAACTCGACCGCATTCTGTCTAGCTAGATGCACAGCACAAGTGTGCGGACTCAGAGATCTCTACTCAGACTTTCCATCTCTCGTTTTTGACATGTACGATTTGAGTGCAGATATGTCTACTCCTCAGGCTAAATGGTAAACCAAGGTATGTATGTCCATGTGTGCTTTAGCCTCCGCAAAGGGTTTTCTGCTCCATATTTTGAATCCAACTACATAGAAAATACATAGAAAAAACACCATATATTTTTAGTGTATTTTTACAAAAAAATACAAAACAAATACAAAAGATTTGTATTTTCTGGAAAAAATACTGAGAAAATACTAAACTATTATGGGTCAAAACTAAGTTCCATTGGATTGATTTCTACTCACCAGGCAAACCAATGGAATTTGACTTTTGACCCATAATAGTTTTGTATTTTTTCTAGAAAATATATACCTTCTGTATTTGTTCTGTATTTTTTTGTAAAAATACACTAAAAATATATGGTGTATTTTCTATGTATTTTCAATGTATTTAGGCTCAAAAAATGTGGTCAGAAACCCTGTGTCCTAGCTATCCATGCTCAGTCAAAAACCCCTGTTGCCACTCCCGGTTCTCAGAAAAAACTCCCTTACCTGCTCATCTCAGACCCCAAGAGGTCCCTGCCAATCACTGCTTTGCACGCAGCTGAAAGCCGTCAAGACCAAGCAAAGCCGTTTCATCTTTACCAAGGGAGGCAGATTGGTGGATAAGAAGATCCTCGTGAAGCCAGTTGATAGGTATGTGGTGATTCATTCCAACAAGTACATGTACACTGGCATGTCCCTGAGGAATATCTTTTTTTTTGGTGTTTGTGTTTCTAGCCCTTGCCTTGCGCTCAAGTTCATCAAGTCGACTCAGGAGGAAGCTCCCGCGTCTTGAACCAGCTTCAATGACTGCGTGCCTGAGTCAATTTTTTGGTTGNTTTTTTCTGACTATGAAATGAATCTAGGAATCTCTTGTAATTGCATCTCTCGCCTATATGTTTCTCGTTCCTTTTCTTGGAAATATCAACGATATGGTTTTCTATTGCAGGTGACTTGTGCCATATATGATTAGGTCGGCATGCAGTTCGACCCTCTAGATCGTTTCTGTGTAGGGTGTTAATCTCAAGCTCTCGACAGGCCTGAGCAGGCAGCTTTCGTTTACAGAGAAATGTATCACCCAGCGATGACCTACCTTCCCTGTGGCCCATGGACACGGTATTCAAGACGACAGAACGCATGGATCTCGTCCTTTAAAACCTGCGCGTCTTGCCTGTTTGGCAAGGTCCGATCTCTGTCTTTGGCGGAGGTCCTCGTTTCAATCGGACAACGCCACGAGGCGGGATATGCTGCTCGGCATTTCATCTCATTTCATCGCACGGAGCACTCGTCGCACACACGATCCCCTCGTGGCCGTTACGCCTTCCTTCCAACCCTCATATCAACACTAATGCCAAAGGACCAGCCCAGCAACATAGGCTACAACTCACTGTCCTTTGCCCCGTACCCTTTGCTTTTCAACAATGAGGATGGTCGAATAGGCGCGTCAAAGGCAGGACCAAGTTCAAGGGCTCGGCCTGTGATACCTCGATTGCCTTTTTCTCAGCGGCAGCCAGTCGAGGGCACCGGGCCCCAGCCTCTATCCTCTTATCCTATTCATGCGGATTTGGGAAGGAGTTGGGCCTCGACTCACTATGATTCCTCGGGACCCCAATGGATGCCCCTCGCTCCCGCATATCCCAGTTTCTCCTCCGGCCTCACTGAGACCATAGCACCATCGCCACGAGCACTAACAGCATCACAGCCGCCACCGCAGTCTACTCCCACGAACAACGTTGCGTCTCGACCACCACCTTCAAGAAATCCAGCGGCGACCATCATTGGGGCGACACCATCTACGTATGATAGATATGCTCCTTCCTGTCTTCCATATGTACCCGTGGAGGCAAATCCAGTCTTCAGTCGTTCCTATGCGTGGACAGTGCCTGATCTCGGCACCACCATGAGAAGCCTGGCATTCCTGCAGGCGCCCGCCGCACCTCAACCGCCTCCCCATCATCAACTGATAGAGAACTTTGCCCAATTCGGGAGTGGCTCGACGCCGAAACCGCCGCTGCCTCCGCCGTACAATCCATACCCTCACCCCACTGCCTTCCATCCTTCTGGGGCTGTGTCGGGTCTTACCTCGACTTCGTCCTACTCTTTGGAGGGGATGAACCAGTTCTCTTCATATCCCAATATCCCCGTCGAGAGTGCAAAGCCACGACCACCAGCGGTATCCATCGGTGATATTTTCCCTCAAACCTCTTACCACTGGACGGCCGAAGATCTCGAACTGCATTAGAGTTCTCCTCATATCCCAATATCCCTGTCAAGAGTGCAAACTTACAACCACCAGCGGTATCCGTTGTTGACATTCTCCCTCAAACCTCTTACCAGTGGACGGCCGAAGATCTCGAACTGCTGTCCAACCTACCACCATTAGCGTTACCCTCCCATTGCTCTAACGCAACGCCTGGGGCAGTGTCAAATGTTGATCTCACACATTCATCGTTCCCTCAACACACTGTCTTCTCGAACGGGCAGCATTATGTCGATNNNCNATATCCCACTCCTCTTACRCWCAATCCTCCGCCCCATGTTGTMWCGTTTGACGGTGCGTGTTGTCCCCCGTTGATGGTATAAGTACTTACCTATCTCTCGGCCTGTCACAAGGCYCGTTAGTGCCAACAGCCGCAAACGTGTCAGGCGCTTGGCTCTCTCATCATTCCCCTCTACTCCCGGCTCCAGCTTTGACGCATTACGCGGACAGCATGAACTACTACGGCTATCTATCCCAGCRAGCRAACTCCAGAGTCAGTCCTTCACACAGTACAATGGTCTTGACTTCTGCCGGCAGTAAAGATCTTCGACCACCTGAGCCGTTCTCCGCGGTGTATTCCAACGAGAATCCGACCTCATCAAGGGCTCTTGGGGCAACAACCTCAA
Organism: Candolleomyces eurysporus; assembly: GCA_027579435.1. Classification (NCBI taxonomy): domain Eukaryota; kingdom Fungi; phylum Basidiomycota; class Agaricomycetes; order Agaricales; family Psathyrellaceae; genus Candolleomyces; species Candolleomyces eurysporus. The sequence continues at coordinate 5,967 of JANBPK010000959.1, forward strand.
TTCTCCCGGGCGCCAAAGGCTTTCAAATGGGGGATATGCATGTGAATGTGCATACAGGTGACCCGAGCGTAAGTGATAAGTCGATAGATGGTRCGTCAAGTGGATTTCATTCTACCGTSGACGTAGCTCATATGAATGTACCGTGTTGCGGTGCTATGCGACCTTGCAGGTTGGGAGCTCTTGCGGAAGCATACGGCGCCCAATGCTCTCTATAATTCCAGTGCTCGGTACGATCCTCCGAAGTGCGACGAAGACACACGCGTCGAGGTCACTCGCGARCTCATGGAATGGATCGAGGATCGCAGTGCTCCCCAACGCGTTTGTTGTGCATGACTGGCGCTGCCGGTGCGGGGAAATCAGCGCTGCAGCAAACTATTGCTGAACGTTGCGCAGGGAACCATATYCTAGGAGCAGCGTACTTCATTTCCGCCGGAGACCCCAGTCGGAACACAGCATCCACAATTGTCCCGACCATCGCTTATCAGCTAGGGTTAAAGCATCCTATTTTAMAGCGCTCCATYGCTAGCGCAGTGATGCACGACCCCCTCATCTTCTCTCAGTCACTCCAAACACAGATGGACGTCCTCGTCGTTCGCCCGTTCAAGAGTCTTCAAGGGAGCGAGGAATACGACATCTCCACCTTCCAACACGCAATCCTTATCGATGGCCTTGACGAGTGCCAAGACGAGCCGGAAACCACTACGAACCTCGGGCGTGTCAAGATCAAGCACAAAGCGGAAGATAGACAGGCAGAGTTATTATCTGCCATCAAGAATTCTCTACTCAACAATGACCTCCCCTTTCGTATTTTCATTGCCAGCCGACCCGAGTGGGCTATCCATACCGCTTTGGGTCCCACTGGCTGTCTACACGGACTGTCCTACCACGTACAACTCAGTGATCARTACGACGCRACAGAKGATATGCGTCGGTACCTACGGAGACGATTCCAGGACATTGGTCTCAGAATTCGTCAACCCGATTGGTTCACGGAAGGCGACATTGAAACCCTTGTGCAGGCCGGGTCTRGGCAGTTTGTGTATGTTGCGACCGTGTTTAAGTACATATCGCAACGTCGAGCGTCGGCTGTGCACATGYTGAAGACGGTTCTYAACTGGACTCCGGGACAGACGACGCGACCATTCGAAGCGCTCGATACACTTTATACCAATATCATGTTGAATGCAAAGCAAGCATACGAAGCTGTCGATGCCCACACTGGACGCGACTTTCTTTTACTTTTCAGGATGTTTCATCAGAACGCCAGAGGGGGTCTTATGGGTGTCGTGGACTCCAATTATCTCAGTGCATTGCTGAATCTAGAAAACAGTGCCTTGGAGATTCTTACCTTGGACCTCCGTTCCCTTGTGTATCTCAAGAAGGGGTGGTCGGGCATCATGGAGCTAGCAATGTATCACAAATCTTTGTCCGACTTCATGGACAAAGAAAGTCGTGCAAAAGATCTGTTCGTACCAGATTCCCGCGTTTACACGCACTTCGCAAAGTGTTGTATGCAATGCATCATCGAATCTTCAAAACTCCTCTCTCGTACGTGATTACATTCAATCYTCAGCCATGAACTCGATTCATGATCWGTGTCTAGTACCAGATATACAGTGGGAAGACATGTCAGTCTCCGAACGACGTCTGACAATGGCTATTACAGAGCTATCCTATTTGAAACGGGCCGTTGCTGTTGACGATGAAATCGTTGATTTCACCGATAAGGGTGGGTGGCATAAAATCGACATAATACTATCAAAGCCTTTGGCATTTAGCATTATCTTCTTCGACAACTGGGAATGCACTTCTGGCTGGATAGACTCTCTTGGTCAAGCTGCTGACAATTTGAAAGTGAGTCATTTTCCTTTGCTTCCTTGGTAGGAACTAACACCTTGTCTCCAGGAACGCAGACCTGAGGCGGCTGCAATTATTATCAAGTACCTTGCAAAGTGGAAGGAATTGATCGAGAAAAAGAAACGTGAAGAGGAAGATAATCCCGATGCAGATTCAGCTATTATAGGCTCGGATGATGAATCTAGAGAATTAGACTAGCTACAGTTCTTTTTGTCATTCTATGATAGACCTCATTTACGCTACTGCTAGCTGTCATTCAAAGAGACGTACCGTTTTCAATGAATTTTTACTTTACCTTGTCAAGAGTCGCATGTATGGCTTTAATCTTTACGCCAGCGAAAGTCAATGCTGGGTTTGTTGTGACGGAGGGAACAAGTTATGAGGTAGTTCTATCCCTTAAAAATATATATTATAAATTTCGTAGACAGCACTGGAGTGTCGACAACAACGGGACTCGAATTACGACAAAGAGGTTGAAGCCATACCTCTGACAAGGGGTAGGCACTAGAAACAAACCGAACAGCAAACCACAGTGACGGGCAAGAATCCGATGTTTACATCTGCAGGCCCGATCCCCCTGCTCCGGACCTACGACTGACATGCGGTGGTGATAGCGGTCCTGGACACCCAGTGTCGCCGCTTCCCTCATATTCTTCTCCGAGTCCACGGTCCCCTCCCGTTACCACCAGCATTGGAAGATGAGGATAGACTCAGCAACCCCTGCTCCGGCCCCAATCACCCCCAGGGCCTTAACCACTTCCTCACCTAATCCATGAATAGGCCTGTACCCATCCCATAACCCGCTATATGCGCAAGAGCACGAAGCGCTGTCCCCCACCTCCAAGCCCAGTCGACATTTGTGGATGTGAGCGCGAATTCAAAGTCGTTGGCGCGTACCCATCCACATCTCGTGCGCTAYTCGTGTACACCCTCTTTACGGGCTTCAAAGGTAAGACAACGGCTAGCCTCAGTCGTGCGGGCTGCCGACTGCCAGGTCAACCGGGCATACTCGCGCTGGAGCCAAGAGGTGTGCTGGGATGTGGAGAGGGATGGGGTTGATGTAATTGAGAAGGTGAAGGAGCTGGAGGAACTTGAGGAGGGGAGACGACTACCCCGTTCAATCCTAGCATCTCCAACGCTTCGTTTTTGCTGATTCTCAACACAGCTTCATCCCGTATAGAAGGTAACATCATCGCGAACGTCTCAAGGGTCGGTCGGGTGAACAGAGATTCTGTGAGTCGGGCGATGGCTCCTGCCGGTGTTGGTCCGTTTGCAGACCGCTGATATCCTGCTGGTGGTGTTGAAGAAGGATCGTCACTCATCCTGAACGCGACCAACCCTTCCTCGAAAATTTCGGACGCCACTGCCACTGCTACGGCTCCAATCAGGTTCCCCACGATAGGCTGGGTAAGGTAGAGGTTCCGTAGTTTATATAGGACGAGGGGTGGGTTGTTGCTGTTGGTCTGCCGCTTCGTCCTCCCCTCGAATCTCTCTTACGCTTCTAACGATGTTGGTGTTGTTATTGTCCGATGTTGGAATTGGGTCCCAGCTCCCAGCTCCCAGCACCCACGAAACAGTTCTGCGTCCTCGTCTGGGTCTTGCTTCATAGCCCACTGTGACCCAATCCTGTCCCCGAAAACCCCAATACCACCGCCTCCTAAATCCGAAACTGGAGCGATGCCATAGGCAGCGGCGGAGCTGCGTCAATAGTAATGCCCACCACCTTCAAGGCGATGGTATCCAATTCCGATTTCGACACCTACTCGCCACTCCAAGGTCCCCGCCCGCTCTCGCCTTTCCCTTCCCTTTCCCTTTCCCATTCCCAGCACCCTCGATAGTAGAAAACGAGCGATGATGAAGCAGAGCCGACTCCACGAGCCCAGCCTGAATGCGCAATACCTTCCCCGCTTCTCGCCATATCCCGCATACCACAAACCTACATCCATCGCGCTTGTTCTCGCTTCATTCATCGTTCTTCTTTGCCACTGCTATCGTCCTTGTACCTGTCGAATTGAAACCTAACCTCTCTACAAGAATAACTTGCTTGTTCCTCGGGACGACGTTGGGCGTGGTAATGAGGGACCACAATCCAGCAAGTCAGGCAGCACGATTGGAGGGATGCCAGTGCGTTTTCGAGGACCGATGAGGAAGAAGAGGCGTTGAGGATCCTCCTGCTCGTACATCTTGGATGGGAACAGCGAGAGGAGCGGCGTGCGATGCGCTGGAGGAACCCGACGAGGTGGATGCAGGAAGTGACGAGGAGGAGGCGGGGGATGTACCACCGGTGGTGTGATTGAATCCATGTTCCCACACCAGACTTGCAAGCCGGTTGTTCGCTGCATTGGAATGCGGAGACGTGCGCCCTGTCATACTGGGACTGCGTTTGGGCGTGGAAGAGAGTGTTGAGATGGGCAAAGGTCCGAGTGATCTGGAGGGTGCTTCAGAGTTGTAGGACGGCAAGCGCCACGAGGAAGGTGGAGCTGATGTCGAATTCAAAGTGACATGAGGCTAGGGGAGGCAGAGGGGGATCCCAGGGATTCCAGGTACAGAACGACCTCTTCAAGGATACGGTCCGGGACTCATTCTTCAGGGAACGAGAGGAGGCGCATTGTGTTCAAGCTGTCGAATTTTTTCATGGTCTGATGCAAAGGCTGAATAAATCGTGTGGGAAGCCATATGGAGGAGGCAAACGTATCTGCAGGACGTTCGAGGTTGGGGAATCCGGTCCCTCAGAGGCAATCTGCGAAATACGGTCATATGCACCCAGGCTACGTGAAGAGCGTCCCACACTCTGAGACGACGTCATCCCTAGAGAGATAGCCCTTGAAAACGAGAGGCAAAAGGTTTGGAGGATGGTGTCGCATTCGACCAAAAGGAAAAGAGTTGTTACACCAACACCCGTCACGACCGCCGGGCTGTTCTCTGACTGTCGGACGGTTCAACGCTCGGAATTGAAAGCTTCAGACTTTCTATCATTAGCTGGGTTAGCTGTAAGTTGGCACGTTCACATTAGAGGTGGAATGCATCGATTACTCTAGCGAAATTAAATGCATTGCATCGATTGTGCAAAAGTTATCACACGACCGCCTCATGGCTACTGCACCTCGCCTCCTACTCTCATGCCAAAGGTTCAACCCAGCGACATAGGCTTCGATTCACGGCCTCTCAGCCCATACCCTTTGCCCCTTAGCCCTCAAGACGGTCGGATTGAGGTGTCAAGGACAGGACCATGGTTGAGGCCTGAGGACCGGCCCGGGATCGCTATCTTCCCGAGCAGCACCGCGTCCCCTCTTCCTTCCTTTCGTTCACCCTTTGGAGAGGATTCGGCCCTCACCCACTCTAATCTCTCGGTCTACAATGCGTACAATCATCTCCCACCGCCCCGCGCTTTACCCATATCCCTTGGCATGCCATCGCCGAATTTCTCTGCGGATCAGAGGGATGCCAACGGCACCGTTTGTCGAGGCCTTCCGCCACCACCAGCACCTGTCGCACCTGGAGCCTCTCCTTTTCGAAGAGAATCACAACTGTATAACCCCTGTATCCCCATCTTCCACCCCTCTCTTCTCCTCGGGTACCTCCCAAGTTGGATGCCGTCGTGGCGAGGAGCGATCCTTGGGAGCGGAACAACCAGCACCGCGCCTACCAAGGTACATCGTTCGAACAACCAATTCCATCACCACAACCCCTACCACAGACCCACATTTCCCCTCGAAAGTCCGTGCCGTCACCAACCAAAACTGCTGTTGCGCAATCCACAGCACCAACTATCGTATTTAGGTTGTGTTCAGCCAGTATAAGTTGTCAAAGCCCCCGAATCACTGCCACCGGATCCCTCCGTGGACATTGCGCATTCGAGTAGATCATTCCTCAAAAATGCGCACAACTTTCAAATGGGCGATTGGAATCATTTTGACGCACCGAACGCGACGCACGTTACTCACAATACGGTAGTCAATTCTCGATGGGTTAATGGTGAGTAGTTCGCTGTTTCGGGAGATGACACGCTCACATATGTAACCTATATCTCGCTTTTTCCTAGGTTGGGAGATTCTACAAATGCACATTGCACCCAACGCTCTCTACAACTCCAGTGCTCGATTCGATGCTCCGAAGTGTGACGAAGACACCCGCGTCAAGGTCACTGACGAAATCATGGGATTTATCAAGAATCGTGAGCATCCTCAACAGTTGTTGTGCATGACTGACGCGCTGCAGCAAACTGTTGCTATACGTTGCGCAAAGGGCAATATTCTATGAGCAGCATACTTCATTTCCGCCGGAAACTCCAGTCGGAACACAGCATCCACCATTATCCCGACCATCGCCTATCAGCTAGGGTTGAAGCATCCTTTATTACAGCACTCTATTGCTAGCGCAGTGGAGCACGACCCCCTCGTCTTCTCTCAGTCACTCGAAACCCAGATGGATGTGCTCATCGTTCGCCCGTTCGAGAGTCTTCATCCACCTTCCCGTACGTGATCCTCATCGATGGCCTTGACGAGTGCAAAGACGAGCCGGACACCACTACGAACCTCGAGCGTGTCGAGATGAAATACAGAGCGGAAGATAGAAAGGCGGAGTTATTATCCGCGATCAAGAACTACCTGCTCAACTACGACCTCCCCTTCCGTGTTTTCATCGCCAGCCGACCTGAGCTGCCTATTTGTACCGCTTTGGGCGCCGGTGGCTCTCTACACAGACTAGCCTACCACATACAGCTCAGCGACCAGTACGATGCCACAGAGGATATGCGACGATACCTCCGGAGACGATTCCAGGATATCGGCCTCAGAATCGGTCAACCCGATTGGTTTACAGAGAGCAACATTGAAACCCTCTTGCAGGCTGGGTCTGGGCAGTTTGTGTCTGTTGCGACCGTGTTCAAGTACGTGTCGGAACGTCGAGCGTCGCCTGTGCACATGTTGAAGACGGTTCTCAACTGGATTCCTGGACAAGTGACGCGACCATTCGAAGCACTCGATATGCTCTATACCAATATCTTGTCAAATGCAAAGGAAACGTACGAAGCTGTTGATGCCTACAGTAGACGCGACTTTCTTTTACTTTTCGGGATTTTTCATCGGAACACCGTAGAGGCACTTATGGCCGCAGGCTCCGATCGTCTCAGTGCACTGCTTAATCCAGAAAGCGATGCCTTGGAAATCCTTACCTTGGACCTCCGTTCCCTTGTGTATCTCGAGGAGGATGGGCCAGGCACCATGGAGCTACCCTGTAACACAAATCTGTTTCCGACTTCATGGACGAAGAAAGTCGCGCAAAGGATCTGTTTGTACCAACATCCCGGGTTCGTACGCACCTCGCAAAGGGCTGTATGCAATGCATCATCGAATTTCCAGAACTCCACTCTCGTACGTGATTACATTCAATCCTCAACCATGAACTCAATACATGACCTGTGTCTAGTACCGGATAAAGAGAAAGACATGTCAGCCTCTGAGAAATGTCTGAGAACGGCTATCGCACAGCTAGACTATTTGAAACGCGCCGTTGCTATTGATGATGAAATCCTTGATTTCACCCATAAGGGTGGGTGGCATAAAATCGACATGGTACTATCAAAACCTTCGGTATTTAGCATTATCTTCTCAAATGACTGGGGCCAACTTTCGGACTGGATGAGCGATCTTGGTAGCGTCGCTGACGATTAGAAAGTGAGTGAATTTCCCTTTACATCCTTGGTAGGGACTAAAACATTGTCTCAGAAATGCAGACCTAAGGCGGCTGCAATCATGAGCAAGTACCTAGAAAAGTGGGAGACTTTTTTTGACAAAATGCATCCCGAAGCGGAAGACGACTCCGATGGAGATTGAACTAGTTCAGGCTCGGATGATGAATCTAGCGATTCAGACTAGCTACAGTTCTTCACGTCGTTATATGATAGACCTGCTACTGCTGACCGTCATTCAAGGCTATCCACCATTTTCAAGGTGTTTTTACCTTATGAAGAGTCATATGTATGGCTTTCATCTTTATGCCAGCGACGGTCAACGCTATCAGCAGTGGTGGGTTCGTTGTGACCGAGTAGACAGGTTACAAGGCAGTTCCATCCCTTAAAAATGAATATAATAAAGTTCATACGCGACACTGGAGCTTTTACAACAACGGGACACCAATTACGACAAAGAGGTTATAAACAAGAACTTCTAGTCACCGGAGGAAAACCTAACAGCAAACCACGACGAGCAAGAATACGACGTCTGCGGCTGCAGGCCCGATCCCCCTGCTCCCGACCTACTGCTGCCATGCGGTGGTGCAAGCGGTCCACCCGACGTCGCCGCGTCCCTCATCAAGTCTCCGGTCCTTCCGTTACCACTAGCATCAGAAGACGAGGAGGACTCAGCAACCCCAGACCCAGCGCCAATCAGCCCCCACAACCTCTCGCACTTCCTCGCCTGGTTCATAAATAATCCCGTACCCATCCCATAACCCGCCGTATGCGCAGGCGCATAAAACGCCGTCCCACCTCCATAGCCCATCGATCCAGCCGACGTTTGAGGATGGTGAGGACCCCGGTCGAGTTATGCAAAGTCGTAGGCGTACCCATCCACACCTCTCGCGCTATTCGCGTACACCCTCTCCACGGGGTTCGACGGTAAGACGCCAGCTAGCCTCGGTCGTGCGGGTCGCCGACTGCCAGCTGAGCCAGGTGTGCTTGTGTTAGAGCCGAGAGGTGTGTTGGTATGCGGAGAGTGATGAGATGGATGCAAGTGAGAAAGCGGAGGAGCTGGATGAGCTTGAGGAGGGGTGACGACAACTCCGTTCGATCCCAACAATACAATCTTCTCTAGCGCCTCGTTCTTGCTGACTCTCAGCACCGCTTCGTTCCATACAGAGGGTAACATCGTCACGAAGGTCTTGAGTTTCGGTCGGGTGGATAGAGCTTCTGTGAGTCGGGTGATCGGTCCAGCTGGTGCTGGTGCTGGTGGAGAAGGATCGTCACTCATCTGAAAAGCAATAAAAACTTCCTTCAGTTTCTCTGACGCCTCTACCACTTCCGCTACGGCTCCGATTAGGTTCTTCACCCTCAGCTGGGTGCGGTAGACGTTCTGCGGCTTTCGTAGGACTATTAAGATGCCTGAGTGGGTTATTGTTCTGCCTTCTCGTCCTCCTCCCCTCAATTCCCTCTTCCCCTTCCCCTTCCGTCTACGTCCGGGTCTTGTCGTCGTCAGATATTGGATCCGAGCTCGCAGCGAACGCTCTCAAAGCGCTCGCGAAAACCTCTACGTCCTCATCCGGGTCCTGCTTTGTAGCCCACTGCGGCCCGTCCCTGTCCCCAAAAGCCCCAACACCTCCTCCTAGATACGAAACCGGAGCGATGTCATAGGTAGGGGGCGGAGCTGTGTCAATCGTCATCTCCAGCACCTTCAAGGAGATGGTATCCGATTCCAAGTTTGTCTGACACCCACTCGCTACTCCAAACTCCTCGTCCGCTCTAGCCTTCCCCTTCCCCTTCCCTTTCCCAAGAGCACCTCCATCGATGGCAAGAGGCCGACAGAGCTGCGCAACCTCCGCGAGCCCAGCCAAGATCCGCAATACCTCCCCCGCCTCTTGCCATACCCCGCATGCCACGAACCTGCGGATCCACCGTGCTCGCGCTCGCTTCATACGTCGTTCTTCTTCGTCACAACTATCGCTACTATTGTCTTCGTACGGACCGAAACCCAGCCCTCTCTCCAAGAATAACTTTGCTCGTTCCCGACTCCTTAGGATGACGACGCGGTAGTAGAGAGGGAGCGCAATACGTGAGATCAGGCGGCATGTCAGGAGCGGTGCGAGTGCCTTTTCGAGGGCCGACAAGGACGAGGAGGCGCTCGAGGATCCTCCTACTCGGACATCTTGGGTGGAATCATTCAGAGGGGCGGCGTGCGATGCACTGGAGGAAGCCGACGAGGTGGATGCGGCATGTGAAGATGAGGCGGAGGATGGACCACCAGTGGTATGATTGGATCACCGGACTCGCAGGTCGGCTTCTGACGGGGCTGGAATGTGGGGGATNCACGCCGCGTCGTGCTGGGACTGCTCTTGGGCGTGGAGGAGGGTGTCGAGATGGGCAAAGGCCCGAGTGACCTTGAGGGTGCTTCAGGGTTGTAAGACGGCGAGTACCAGGAGGATGTGGATGTCGAAGTGGCATGGGGCTGGGAGGAGGTGGAAGGTTGGGAGTGTTGAGGGTACAGGACGACCTCTTCGAGGATGCGTTTGAGCAGCTCTTCAGGGAATGAGAGGAGGTGCATCATGTTCGAGCTGGCAATTGAGTTCATAGTCTGCTATAAAGGTTGAGTATATTGCGTGGAGCGCCATATTGAGGAGGCAAACGTACGGTCTGGACTGGGATTCAGAATCAGGAGCACGCTAGAACGTTCGAGGTTGGGGAAAGCAGTCCCGGTCCTCGTTGTTGAGGCGTCCCGCGCTTCGAGACAAGGTGGAGGATAGCATCGCGTCCGACCAAATGGAAAAGAATTGTCACACAATGTGACACGGAGGACGGCATCAACAGTGGCCCGACGTCACTCATATTTCAAAGAAGTTCCAGGATTCATGACATTTTCAAGGCCTTGGTTCGCAGCTTTTGTTTTGACAAAAACCTTGTAGACACATCCTGGGTACCACCCACGACCCATGCCTTGTGGCGCATGGATGCGGTATTTTGCATGCCGGAACTTGAATATTTCATGCTTCAAGACTTTCGCATCTGACCATCTTTCATGAGAAGACTTTGTTTCGATTGGACAAGGCGGAGCTATGCTGTACTGCCACACTGGAAGTATTTTCCACTCTTCTGAAAATGCGCCGCACTTGCCACGCACACAGTGATTGTTACACCTTCCCTCCTACCATCTCGATACCAATGCCAAAGGACCAGCCCAGTAACATGGGCTTCAAGTCATCGTCTTTTGGCCCATACCCTTTGCTCTTCAATGTTCAGGACAGTCGAAAAGGCGTGTCAAGGGCGGGACCAAGCTCGACGATTGGGCCAGCGATACCTCGATTGCCTGCTTCCCAGCGGCAATCGGTTGGGGGCATCGGATTCCAGCATTCGTTCCCTCATCCTCTGAATGCACATTTGGGAGACAGTCCGGCCCTGACTCGGTGCCTCCCTCCTACAAACCCCAATTTCTCTCTCCACCCCGCCGAGACCACAGCGCCACCGCCACAAGCGCCAACAGTGTCACAGACGCCACCACAGTTGACTCTTGTGGGCAACGTCGCATCTCGATCACCACTTTCTGAGAGACCTGGAGAAGGGAGAAGAAAACCAGTGGCGACTAACATTTTGGCGCAACCATCAGTGTATGGTGGATATTTTCCTTCCTGTCCTCCACGCGTACCTGTGAAGACAAATTTACTCTTCAGTCACTCCTCTGTGTGGACAGTGCAGGATCCTAGCGCCACCATGAGAAGCCTTCCACTGCCGCAGGCACCCGCTACACCTCGAGTCCCTCCCTCTCAGCAACCGGTAGAGGACCTCGTACAATTCACCCCCGAACCGTCGCTTCCACCCCTGTACAATCCATACCCTTGCCTTACTTCCTTCCATCCTCCTGGGGCCATGTCGGGTCCTACCTTCACTGCACACGTACCCGCCTGTGGTTGTGATGCAGACCCATTTCTCAGCTTGTCACAAGGCTCGGTAATGGTTGCAAATGTGCCATGCGCTTGGCCGCCCCCTTCTCATCCTTCATCACTTCCTGTCGACAACTCAAATTACCACAGTCCTCAATGCCAGAGAGACGACTGCATGGTCGATTATTCGCACAGTACGGTGTTCTCAAATTCTTCCTGCAAAGATTACGGACCAGTTACAACTCCGACTGATCATGGGAAGTGGAACAGCCAGTACCGCGCCTACCCTGCTATCACTTCCGAACGACCAATACCATTGGCACAACTACCTGAAGCCCACGTTCCCCCTCAACTATCCTCACGGTCGCTGGACAAACCACTGCTTTGCAATCCGCAGCATCAGTTGTCACACTTCTTGGACTGTCCTCAGCGAGTACACATTAACAAGGCCCACAAATCACCGCCACCAGATTCCTCAGTAGACATTGCACGTTCAAGTAGATCGTTCCTTCGAAATGCGCACCACTTTCAAATGGGTGATTTGAATCATTTTGATGCACCCAATGCGACGCATGTTACGCACAATACTGTAGTCACTTCCGCATCAATTGACGGTGAGTAACGGTTCACTGCTCCGTGAGACAACATCCTCATGTCTGTAACTCTACATCTCACTTTCTCTCAGGCTGGGAGATTTTACAGAAGCACACCGCGCCCAACGCTCTCCACAACTCCAGGGCTCGATACGATGCCCCAAAGTGTGATGAAGACACCCGCATCGAGGTTGTTAGCGAACTCATGGGATGGATCAAGGATTGCGGTCATCCTCAACGCCTGTTGTGCATGACTGGCGCTGCCGGATCGGGAAAGTCTGCGCTGCAGCAGTCTGTCGCTGAATGCTGCGCAAAGGACAATATTCTAGGAGCAGCATACTTCATTTCCGCTGCAGACCCCAGCCGGAACACAGCATCTACTGTTGTCCCGACCATCGCCTATCAGTTAGGGTTAAATCATCCAACCTTACAGCGCCTTATTGCTGCTGCGGTGGAGCATGACCCCCTCATCTTCTCCCGGTCACTCGAAACCCAGATGAATGTGCTTGTTGTTCGTCCTTTTGAGAATCTTCGAAGTGAGGAATACGACATCTCCACCTTCCCATACGCAATACTGATCGATGGCCTTGATGAGTGCCAAGACGAGCCGAGCATCAGCATGGAACTCGGGCGTGTTGAGGCAAAATACAAAGCGGAAGATAGACAGGCGGAGTTATTAGCCGCTACCAAGAATTCCCTCCTCAACAACAACCTCCCCTTCCGTATTTTCATCGCCAGCCGGCCTGAGCTGCCTATCCGTACCGCTCTGGGACCCACCGGCTCTCTACACGGACTGGCCTACCACATGCAACTCAGCGACCAATACGACGCCACGGAAGATATGCGTCGATATCTGTGGAGACGATTCCAGGATATAGGACTCAGAATTCTTCAACCCTATTGGTTCACTGAAGGCGACATCGAGACCCTTGTACAAGCTGCATCTGGGCAGTTTGTCTATGTTGCGACTGTATTCAAGTACGTGTCGGAACGCCGAGCGTCCCCTGTACACATGCTGAAGACGGTCCTCAACTGGACACCAGGGCAAGCGACGCGACCATTCGAAGCGCTCGATATGCTTTACACTAATATCTTGCTGAACGCAAAGGAAGCGTACGAAGCTGTTGATGCCCATGGTGGACGCGACTTTCTTTTGCTTTTCAGGATGTTCCAAATGAATGCCAGAGGGGACTTTGCCTTATTTTCTCCCGGTATTCTCAGTGCGCTGCTCGATCTAGAGAGCAGTGCCTTAGAGATCCTTACATTGGACCTCCGTTCCCTCGTGTGCCTCAAGGAGGGCTGGTCGGGCAACATGGAGCTAACCGTGTATCACAAATCCTTGTCCGACTTCATGGATCAAGCAAGTCGCGCACAGGATCTGTATGTTCCATATTCCCGCGTTTACACACACCTTGCAAAGTGTTGTATGCAATGGATCATCAAATCTCCAGAACCCCCCTCTTGTACGTGCCCACATCTAGTCTTCGATCTTGGACTTGATTCACAACCCGTGTCTAGTACCAGATAGCTGGGAAGACATGTCAGCCTCCGAGCAATGTCTGATAACGGCTATCGCACAGTTGATTTTCTTGAAATTTGCTGTTGCTATTGACAATGAAATTGTTGATTTCACCCATAACGGTGGATGGCATAAAATCAACACGGTGCTATCAAAGCCTTCAGGATTGGGCCTCATCTTCTCCGGAGGTACATTGACCCGCGCTTTGCCTTGGGTCGAGCGTCTTGGTGACGCTGCTGACAATTTGAAAGTGAGCACATTTCCTTTGCTTCCTTGGTAGGAATTAACATCTTGTCGCCAGAAATGCAGACCTGAGGCAGCTGCAATTATGAGCAAGTACCTTGAAAAGTGGAAACATTTTATCAAGGCAAAGAAACGTAAATACTATCCCAGTGACAACCGACGTCTCGGGCTCAGACGGTGAATCTAGTGATACGGATCAGCTACATTCTTTTGCGCCATTCTGTGATAGACCGTTATCGGTGTTCGTTTATTTTACCTTTCGAAGAGTCACATAGATGACTCTAATCTTTACACCTACAAAAGTCAATACCATTGGTGGTCGTGGTGCTTTCGTCGTGATTGAGAAAACAAGTTCTGAGCAAACCAGTTCTATCGCTTAAAAATGTATATCATATATTTCGTACACAGCACTGGAGCTTTGACTGCAATAACAGGACACCGATTACAACAAACCGGCGTTTACGCCATACCTGACGAGGAGGACAAACTGAGACTACTAATCACTGGAGGAAAACTTAACAGCAAACCATGATTAGCAAGAATACAATGTCCGCGTCTGCGGGCTCGATCCCCCTGCTCCCGACCTACTGACATGCGGTGGTGACAACAGTTGCCTGATTAATCTAGAAGACAACGCCTTGGAAATCCTTACCTTCGACCTCCGTTCCCTTGTATATCTCGAGGAGGACGAGTCGGGCACCGTGGTCCTAAATGAGTTCCACAAATCCTTGTCCGACTTCATAGACGATGAAAGTCGTTTAAAGGGTCTGTGTGTACCAGTTTCCCGCGTTCACGCGCATCTTGCAAAGTGCTTAATGGAATATATCCTCAAAATTCCGAAAGTCCACCCTCGTACGTGATTACACTCAATCTTTGACCATGAACGCAATTCATGACGACCTTTGTCTAGTAGCGGATAGCTGGGAAGACCTGTAAGTCTCCGAGCGATATCACAGAGCTACACTTCTTGTATGGCGCTGTCGGCATCGATGACGAAATCGCCGATTTCACCTTCAAGGGTGAGTGGCAGAAAATCGGCGTGGTACTATCAAAGCCTTCAGGATTTGGCCATATTTTCTCAAACGACTGGAACCTGGCTTGGTATTCGATAGACCTTCTTGGTGTCGTCATTGACAATTTGAAGGTGAGAAATTCTCCTTTGCTTCCCTGGTAGGAACTAACATCTTGTCCCCAGAAACGCAAACCCGAGGCAGCTCAAGTATGTTAAAAAGTGGAAGGATGTCGCCGAAGAAAAGAAACGGGAATTCCCCGAACCTGATTCCGACACAGACTCCAGTTCAGGCTCAGATGATGAATTTAGTGATTCAGACTAGCTACAGTTCTCCACCTCGTTCTATGACAGACCTTATTTATGCTATTGCTGACTGTTATTTTGAGAGACGTACCATTATCGATGTATTTTAATCTTTATGCCTACGAAAGACAACGCTGCCGCTGCTACTGGTGTCGTCACGACCAAGGAAATCAGTTATAAGGCAGTTCTATCCCTTAGGAATATATATCATAAATTTTGTACGACCGCAAAGCGGCACTGGAGCTCTTACAACAGCACCAACAGGACATCAACTACGACGGAGAGGACGAGCTAGAATTACTAGTCACTGGAGGAAACCCTAACAGCAAACCACGACGAGCAAGAATACAACGCCTGCGTGTGCGAGCTCGACACCCCTGCTCCTGACCTACTGCTGACATATGGTGGTGCTGGTCCACGCGGCACTGGCGCGTCCCTCATGTGCGTCTCCAAGTCCCCAGTCCTCCTGTTACCACTAGCATCGAAGGATGAGGAGGCAGAGGACCTAACCCCAGCCCGAACCCCAATCAACCCTCAGCCTCTCCCACTTCCTCGCCTGATTCATATATAATCCCGTAGCCATCCCTTTGTGCGGGCGCATAAAATGCCGTTCCGCCACCGTAGCCTATCGATCCAGTCGAAGTTTGTGGGTGTGGAGGCCCGGTCGAGCTATGCAAAGTCGTAGGCGCATACCACACCCTCTCTACGGAGTTCGAGGGAAGGGCGTCAGCCAATCTTGGTCGTGCAGGTCGCCAACTGCCAGGTGAACTAGGCGTGCTCGTGCTGGAACCGAGAGGGGTGTTGGTATGCGGAAAGTGATGCAGTGGATGCAAGTGAGAAGGCGGAGCTTGAGGAGGGGTGACGACAACCCCGTTCGACCCAAGCAAAACGATCTTCCCTAGCGCCTCGTTCTTGCTGACCCTCAACACATCTTTGTTCCATAGAGGTAACATCATTGCAAACGTCTTAAGCTTCGGTCTGGTGGATAGAGCTTCCATGAGTGGGGTGATGGGTCCTGTCGATGCTGGTTGGTTTGCAGACTGCTGATTTCCTACTGATGCTGGTGGTGTTGGAGAAGGATCGTCGCTCATCCTAATGCAACGAACACTTCCTCCAATTTCTCCAACGCCTCCACCACTTCTGCCACAGCTCCAATTGGGTTTTTCACCCTCGGCTGGGTGAGGTAGATGTTCTGCGGTTTTCGTGGGACTAGATGCTTGAGTGGGTTGTTGCTTTGCCTTCTCGTCCTCCGTCCGAACCCCACTTCCCTTCCCCTTCCATCGTTGCCCGAGTCTTCCCGTCGTCAGTTGTTGGATCGCAGCGAACGCTCTCAAAGCCCCCAAACACCTCTGTCATCGTCTGGGTCCTGCCTCAAAGCCTGGTGCGACCCGTCCCGATCTCCGAACATCCTCCTAGTAGATAAACCAGAGCGTTGCCATAGGCAGGCGGCAGAGCTCCGTCAATCGTAGTCTCTAAGACCTTCAAGGCGATGATATCCGATTGCAAGTTCACCTGAGACCCACTCGCCACTCCAAGCTCCTCGTCCGCTCTAGCCTTCCCCTTCCCCTTTGCTTTCAGTTTCTGAGAGCACCTCCATCAATGGTGAGAGGCCGACGTAGCTGTGCGGCCTCTGCAAGCCCAGCCAAGATCCCCACTACTTCCCCGGCCTCTTGCCATATCCCGCATACTACGAGCATACGGATCCATCGTGCTCGGTCTCGCTTCGTACATCGTTCCTCTTCGTCATGACTATCATTTGAATTTGCTCGTTCCCGACTCCTCAGGACGACGGCGTGGCGCGGCAGTGAAGAGGGAGTACAATTCGAGAGATGAGGCCGCACATCAGGAGAGGTGTCAGTGCCTTTTCGAGGGCTGATGAGGAAGAGGAGGCTAGGGTTGCGTATATAAGTCCCCGGGGTGTAAATTAATGTGTAATTTAACAGGCCAAAATTTCCGGCGCGGTAAATAATTGTAATTTACATTAATTTACTCAGGGTTAGCATAGACATGTGACACATGGCCCTAGCGTCCCCCGCACCCAGATTTGCTCGCAGCCCCCTCGAAAACCGACCGACGTTCCTCCACTATGCCCAGGACCCAAGATCAAAGGTGCCTCCGGACTCCTCCATCTCCACCTCTGCCTTCGATCCCCCCGATTTNGGCCTCCTGCGGGCGAGGCAGTGGTGAATCCGCAAGTAGCTCTCGAATCTCATCGCTCGCGAGATTAAGCTCGCTTCTGTCCCCCTCACCCGGCATACTCANCCCCATCGTCTTCGTCGTTGTCCCCAAGCAGCTGCTCCATCTTTTTCTCGCACTTGTGAGAGATGGGGTGGCCGATTTCTTCATCAGACTCGTCATAGTTGGGATTCTCGTCTCGCTCGTCTTCATCGATGCCGCGCCGGAGTCTCTCGATATCAAAGAAGCGGATTTTGGGATTTGGGCGGGCGGAACGGCGGGTCTGGAGGTGATCTGGATGAGTAGCGAATACGTGTTTCACAAAATAGAACTTACTTTGCGAAGCTCTCCCAACTTCTGGAATCCCGCGACCTGTGTGAATGCGACAACTGTATCGACGTGCTGTCAAGCACGTTGAGCAGTGTTCAACATAGTAAGGAACGACATTGTGCGCTCATCAGCCATGGAATGAGGCACTGCAGAAAACAATTTCAGTGCGATAGCCTGTTGTGTCGGGTAAGGGTTCGTTCATCATTGTGGGGATGGAGAAAAGACAATGCACCGCAAGAACTCCCGCCTCAGATGTACCCTCGAATGCTTTCCACCATTCGAGAGGGGTTTGATTGAGGCCCAGGGGTGCTGAAAACAGCCATGCACCTTGTGCGTATGCGACGAACTGAGCTTGATAAGCCTTGACAAGGGCTGCGGGCTTTCCTTTGTATTGGCTGAGGAACGGGTCGTCGCCATGCGTCGTTTCGATGACGAGTAGATGATGCAAGTATTTTCCAACTTCTAGGAATGTTTTGGGGCAGCGAACGCCCGGGGGGGACTTTAGGGACGTCAGAATCTTTGCTTGTAGAAGCCGGGATAGAGATGTTGAATGCAAGACTGTTGGAATGTCGGAACGGATGTACGCTGGTACCACAAAGAGTCAGTTTAACAGAAACGAGAGATTTGAGGAGGTTACACACCTGGATGAAGGTATAGTGCACAAAGATGGACATTTGTCGGGCCCTCAATAAAGAATTCTTTCCATCGACGGTTCACGATCTTCCGGACTTGCTGACATACTTCGTTGGGGATGCGACAAGTAGAAAGGACGTCCTTCACCTTGGCAGTCACTGCAATCCAGTAGAGGAAGACGTCGGCAGGATTGGTGCTTCTGGCTTCAAGGCATTCGATTGCCCGAGCGAACGGTTGTCCAACAGAGACAAGCTGCGAAAGCGCGATCTCGAATTCATAAGGAGCCAATGACGGGCATTCTGGGCTGTTGATAAAATATTTGTTGTACTCCTAGAGGGTGTTAGTTCAAGTTGAATTAGTCCTCGCAAGCAGTTCAAAGGGATTCGTGAAATCTTACCGGGAATTCAATGACACCCTCTGAGCATAACTCTCGAATTGATTGGAGATTTCGCTGGACAGATGCTGAAGACCAGACTGCCGTACTGAAACGAGTGGTGCCGATCGTCTCGAGACCTGGACCGAGGTTGTATTTCAGCCGCAGGGTCCGTAGTTTGGCTCTGGCAGCGTTGGATTGTTTGAAATACTTGACGACTACTCGGACAACTCGGATGATCTGGTAGAGATTAAAATACAAGTCAGTTGAAGGTACTGATGTTTCGGATTGAGAAATGCGAGTCACCTTGTCAAAGAATTCGAGACTTGCAATTTCTTTCCATGTGTTGTTAAGATGATGCTTGGGGTCGGGGAGATTGAGAATATGTGGGATTTCGTCAACAATGAGGGTGCGAGCAAGCTTCGTATTCCCGGTGCTATCCGATGAGACAGAGCTGACACGCGAACGGCCAATCTTGTCAATAACCTGCCAATAGTCAGTGTGAATCGTCCCCAACAATCAAGATAGAACTTACTGAAAGGACCAGCCCCTTAATCCAGACCCCCGTGTGTGAGATCTCCGTGCACTCTTGTCCCTCCAAGAGCATAACACGTCGGTCCTGCGTCGTTGCATGGACCGTGTACAGTGACTGCCCGGACTTGATTGATCCACCATCGAATGAAATGCTGATATATTGCTCTTTCTTCAGGAGTTCATACTGCAGAAGCGCAACGCGGGACTGTTCCGCAGTGATATGAGAATCCATAAGGGTGGTCCTGGAGGCCGGGCGATACGAGGGGTTGGTGATGGCGAAAATGCGCTTCCATTGTGTTAGATCAGCGACGGCAGGTGGAATTCTTGCAACACAAAAGAGGTGAACAACTGCGAGATCAAGTTGGTTGTGTATCGATTTGCGCCCACCTGCGCCGAAGAAGGTTTCCGATGTTACGGGGCCGGTGAGGGGGGTGGTGCTGCATGAAGTTGGTGTCGTGGCAAGGGATAAGCTAGCGGTTGAAGCCGCCGAGCTGATTGACGAGAGACTGCTGGCTGCTGTCAAGTCATTGGCCACAAGTGAGCCTGGGGCCCCTTTGGCACTTCGTTTAGCTGCAAACTGGCGAAGTCGAGGAGAGAGCTTGAGGCAGTTCTTTGCATGCTTGTAGACGCGGCCCTTGGTGCGTGGTTTCCAGGTTGTGGAGCACCCTTCTCCAGCGCATCGGTATTCTCGTTGGTTGCCCTTTTGAGGAACAATCTCAATGGTAAGTTGATCGAGGGCTGTGAGGGTTGGGCGGCCTTTCTTCTGTTGAGATTTGGAGGTGATGGCTGTGGTGTCGGAAATGTCGGAATCAATGTCGGACTCAGTAGTGCTCAAATTGTCGGTGTCGGAGCCGTTGGCGCATGGCAGAGGAAGGGGAGGAATTTGGAAGACTGGGGCAATGACGGATCGTTTGGGTGAGGCCAACTGCACCTTTGCTTTCCTTTTTCTGGAAGTTGACTGTGCGGCCTTCTTAGGTTTTCCGTTGATGATGTGGTCGAATAATTTGGCCCATGTGGTGTTGTTTGCAGTACCAGATTTGGCCGAAGTGCGAGGTGGCTTTGCTGGAGGGACAGGGACAGGTGGGGCGACATCGTTGCTTTCACGGACAAATATAAGGAGGGGAGAAGCTTCGGTTGGGAGCGCCTCTATGTATCCCTAATAAAACATCAGATGTCAGTTAGAAACTATGGTTCTCCAATATATAAATGGATACTCACCTGCTTTGCATAGTCATCAACAATATCCTTTAGTAATGCCATACGCGCCGCATCACCAAACCCAGCTCGCTCGGTGTTGAGGAGGAGAGGAGTTGTCGAGGGGAACAGGTAATGGCAAAGGGCATTATAGCTAAAAATACCACAGTTCCATGAGTCCGTGCTCAGGTTCTGGGCAGGACAAGCAAGGTCTTCGTGGTGGAACTCGTCGAATGATGGAAGTGAGGGCACAACAGTCCTGCAATACCAGACCAAGGCTGAGAGAAGGTTCCTGTCACGGGTACCACCAGCTGGATCCCCATATAAAACCTTTCTGGAAGGTAAATCGACCACAACGGCGACCCAATGATTTCCTTTGACATGAAAGATACCGCCGACAACTGAATCTGGAGTCAGGTGGGATGCAAATCGTTGGAGAACGACATTTCCGAGGGCCTGATCTTGCTCGGAGCCGGCGGCAAGATCTCGAGCCTTTAGAATGAACCGGGTAATGATGGTATCGACAAGAAGGAAAGGGTGAGAAGGAGGGAGTTGTCGTATAATGAGGCCTGACTGTAAGTCGATCTTGTCGTCTCTGAGCCACTCGCGGGACAGGTAGATGGGTAGACAGCTTTTCTTGTGTTCAAAAGTCCCGCTGGCAGATTGACTGGGAAGACTGATGGTACCGGCCCATGGAAACTTGCTGAGTGCCGTCGCAACATCTTCTAGGATATGCAGGAAACCAAGCTTGTGGGTCTCAAGCCGTTGAAGGCCGATCTCCCATGCTTGCTGGTCATCCTTGATCCTATGAACCTCGGCCCAGAAGTTGGCAATAGAGAGGGGCAAAAATACCCCAGAGTCGGGAACGGAAATGGAGTTGAATCCATCAAGGTATCGCTGGCCTGCTTGCGACAAGAGCTGACCAACTACTCCTTTAGGTGGGACTGGAAGAGAGCTGACATCAGAAGCTGTCGCAGTAGGCAAATTGATTGAGAAAAGGGTATCAGCAGCAGGGTATGAGCCGCGCAAAATGGGAGGTAAGGGTGCAAGAGGAAAATCAAGGACCGATAAGAGAGAATTAGGGAGAAGATTCTGCAGAAAGGTTGGGATTGTAAGGTGCTGACGGATTGATGCTTGAATCTGCGGTGGGGCAAGGGTATACTGATGGCCAGTTTTACGCCAGTCATCAAGGTTGAGAGTAGGGAGGAGGGCCTGACTTGGGGTTGCCATTGTAGACATAGTGAGCACTCAAGAGATTTCCAGAGATTGAGAAGGCCATGATATATTTTTCATTTTTACGACGAAAACCAGGCATCTCGAATCACAACAAACAATGTTCCTGGCGCCCAGCTCAAAATTTCAGGTGTTCCATGGTGGCCAGCGCCAGTGTCCCTGTTCCTGATGCCCAGCTTGAGTATTCTGTTCCTGGTGCCCAGCGATAAGGTTCCTGGGACCTGAGAGGCTCCTGACTCCTGACTCCTGTCCAGGGAATCCTCAAGGGGTTTAATTGCGTCGCGACTTGCGACGCGTTGGCTGAGACATTACATGTGACGGTGAATTATTTACATTATTTACACGACCTCCCAATGGCCCATGCAAATAAGTGGTAAATTAATGTAAATTACACTGTAAATTACATGGTTGCAAATAAATCCAACTTATATACGCAACCCTAGAGGAGGCGCTTGAGGATCCTCCTATTCGTATATTTTGGATGGGATCAGGAGAGGTGCGGCGTGCACTGGAGGGAGCCGACGAGGTGGATGCAGCCAGTGAAGATGAGGCGGAAGATGAACGTTGAACCACTGGTACGATTGATCACCGGACTCGCAGATTGGCTGCTGACTGGGCTGGAACGTGTTGTAGTACTAGGGCTGCTCTTGGGCGTCAAGGAGGGCGTGGATATGGGCAAAGGCCCAAGATATGTTCCAACAGCTCTTCGGGAGGTGCGTCGTATTCGAGCTGGCAATCGAGTTCATAGTCTGAAATAATGTTGAGTAAGTCGCGTGGACAGCCATATGGATGAGGCAAACGTACGGTCTGAATTGCGCAATCTGTGATATGGTTCTGCTTGTCCTACGCAAGAGAGCATCCCGCGCTTTGCTTTGTCCGAGATGAGGTCATCGCTAGAAATATGAGTTGAATATCGCCAGTTCCGGAGTCCTTGGCCAATGGAGGGCGAGACACGCAAGGTTTGGAGGATGAGAATCAGAGGCGCGAAGGAAGAATTATCACATCTGTGTGACACTGAGGACGCATCAACAGCGACCCGACGTCACGAGTCGCTCGTTCGTTCCAAAGTTTCTCTCAACTTTGATGTGCATTGGTTCGAGCGCGGACACGCCTATAGCTCAGGCCAAATGTCGAACCAAGGTACGTGCCACTCTCGGTGTTTAAGAAGAACTCCCATACCCCCTCATCTCCGAACCCAAGAGCAACCTGATTGCTGAAAGACTGCTCCGAAGATAGCTGATAGCTGCGTTACGATTTATTCCGAGTCCATTTCCCAGACGGAGACACTGACGCCCCTGCTTTTTAGCCCGCGCCTTGCGCTGGAATTCATTAAATTCTAGCTTCGGCTGAAAGGTGAAATGGATCAGAAATTCCTTACGATTGTCTCTCTTGCCCGTTTGTTTTTTGTTTTTTTTCTCGAGAAATTGACAATGCGCCTTTTTTTTGTTCCAGGAAATCACAGGCTGCAAGTCGATCTGTAGGTCAACTCTCTCGCCTTTATAAGGTTGTATCCTCAAGGCCCCGAGAGGGAATTTCGGGAACTCATGACGTTGTTCAAGACTTTCGTCCGCGCCTTTTGCCCATGGCCACGTGTCGAGTGTCGGCCAACAACGATCCACTTCCTTCTGGCACATGGACGTGGTATTCCATGCGCAGACCTTGTAAATCTCATACCCCAAAACTTTTCGTGTTCACATGCCCAATCAGGCCCAGATTAACGGAAACCTCATTAAGCCTCGAGGCAAGGGGATGCTGTACCAGAATTCAATTAACCTTATACAGCACCTGGTCACACCCAGTATCTTCAGCACTGCCAAATACATTATGCTAACTGCACATACGATCGCCTCATGGCTGTTGCACCTTACTCACTACTCTCATCTCGACCTAATGCCAAAGGATCAGCCCGGCAACACAGGCTCCAACTCACGGTCTTCCGACCCATACCCTTTGCTCTTCAGCACTCAGGACGGTCGAATAGGCGTATCGAGAGCAGGACCAAGCTCAAGGACCAAGCCAGTGGTACCTCGATTGCCTGCTTCCCAGCAGCAGTCGGTTGAGGGCATCCGAGGGTCCCAGCTTTCGTCCCAGCTTTCGTCCCAGCTTTCGTCCTCTCACCCTCCAAATGCACACTTGGGAGGGAGTTCGGCCTTTACTCACTCTAATTCCTCGGGATGGCCCCTCACTCCATCTTCCAATTTCTCCCTTGTCCCCGCCGAGAGCACAACAGTATCGCAACAAACACTCACAGCAAAGTTACCAGCTGCTCCCATGGGCGATGCTGCACCTCCACTACTACCTTCCGAAAGACCTGGAGAATGGAGGAGAAACCAGGTGGCGACTAACACTAACATTGGGGCGACTTCATTAGTGCATTCCGGATACACTCAAGTTCGGCTTTCCCGTCCTCCACACGTACCCGTCCTCAGTAGCTCCTCTGCGTGGACAGTGCGCGATCACGGCGCCAACACGAGAGATAACGTAACCGGGCTCAAGAGTAGCTTGATGCTCAAACCAGGGCTTCCATCGCTGCACAATCTATTCCCGGAACTCCCACCTCTTGGTCCGTTCGGGGCCTCGTCGGTTCTCACCTCGTCCAACTCTTGGGACAGGACTCATCGGCTTTCCACGTACCCCAATATCACCATCGAAAGCGCAAACCCACAGTTACCTGCGGGACCCATCAGCGACTTTCTCCCTCAAATCTCTTCCCAGCACTTGGCAATACCCCATGTTGCACCAGATGACCGTGCGTATTGTCCTCCGTCGAATGCATCAGTACTTATGGTTGTGATACAGACCTATCTCTCGGCTTGTCACGAGGCTCATTAATGGTCGCAAATGCGCCAGGGGCGTGGGCACCCCCTTCTCATCCTTCATCACATTCCGTTCCCGGTTTGATGCTTCCTGTCGACAACTCGGAAGACCACAGTCAATACCAGAGAGAAAGCTCCATCGCCGGTCCTTCACACAGCACGGTGGTCTCGACTTCCGCCCGTGAAAATATTAGACCGGTCGCCGGTCATTGGGAGAACAACCAGTACTACGCCTACCCCGGTATTGCTTTCGAACGATCAATACCACCGGCACAACCACTACCAGAGACCCACATTTCCCCTCGACTATCCCCACGGATGCCAGACAAACCGCCACTGCGCAATCTACAGCACCAATCGGCGCACTTCTTGGCCACTCCTCGGTCGGTTCACGTCGTCGAAGCCCACGAGTCACTGCCACCAGATTCCTCCGTGGACATTGCGCGTTCGAGTAGATCGTTCCTCCGAAACGCACAGAACTTTCAAATGGGCGATTTGAATCATATCGACGCACCCAATGCGACCCATGTCACCAAGACGCATGTTACGAATAATACGGTGGTTAATTCCGGATCGATGAATGGTGAGTAGTAGCGCTGCTCCGCAGGACGTCATACTTGTATCTCTAACACTGTCCCTCACTTTCCCCCAGGCTGGAGGATTTTACAGAAGCACACTGCGCCCAATGCTCTCCACAACTCCAGCGTTCGATTTGATGCTCCGAAGTGTGATGAAGACACCCGCATCGAGGTCACCGACGAAATTATGGGATTTATCAAGGATCGTCGTCATCCTCAACGCTTGTTGTGCATGACTGGCGCTGCCGGTTCGGGAAAATCAGCACTGCAGCAAACTATTGCTGAACGTTGCGCGAAGGGCAATATTCTCGGAGCAGCGTACTTCATTTCTGTTGCGGACGCCAAACGGAACACAGCGTCGACCATTGTCCCAACCATCGCCTATCAGTTAGGGTTGCATCACCCCACCTTACAGCACTTTGTCGCTGCCGAAGTGGAGCACGACCCCCTCATCTTCTCCCGGTCGCTCATAACGCAGATGGATGTGCTCGTTGTTCGTCCCTTTGAGAATCTTCAAAGAAGCAATGAATGCGACACTTCAACCTTCCCATACGTTATCCTGATTGATGGCCTCGACGAGTGCCAAGGCGACCCGAGCACCACTACGGACCTCGGGCGTGTCAAGATGAAATACAAGGCGGAAGATAGACAGGCGGAGTTCTTAGCCGCTATCAGGAACTCCCTACTCAACAACGACCTCCCCTTCCGCGTTTTCATTGCCAGCCGACCTGAGTTGCCTATTCGTACCGCTTTGGGTCCCACTGGCTCTCTACATGGACTGGCCTACCAAATACAACTCAGCGATCAATACGACGCGACAGAGGATATGCGCCGATACCTACGGAGAAGATTCCAGGATATCGGCCTCAGAATTGGTCAACCCAATTGGTTCACGGAAGGCAACATCGAGACGCTTGTGCAGGCTGGGTCTGGACAGTTTGTGTATGTTGCGACTGTGTTCAAGTACGTGTCGGAACCCCGAGCGTCGCCTGTGCACATGTTGAAGACAGTCCTCAACTGGACACCAGGACAAGCGACGCGACCATTCGAAGCGCTCGATATGCTTTACACCAATATATTGTCAAATGCAAAGGAAGCATATGAAGCTGTCGATGCCCACAGTGGACGCGACTTTCTTTTGCTTTTCAGGATCTGTCATTTTGGGGAAGAGAGCCTGCTTGAATATTTCGGTTTCCCCAATAGGTTAAGCACACTGCTTAACCTAGAAAGCAATGCCTCAGAAATTCTTGCTTCGGACCTCCGTTCCCTTGTGTATCTAGAGGATGAGTTGGGCAGCATGCAGCTAACCGTGTACCACAAATCTTTCTCCGACTTCATGAACGAAGAAAGTCGCGCAAAGGATCTGTTTGTATCATATTCCCGCGTTCAGGCGCACATCGCAAAGTGCTGTATGCAATGCATCATCGAATCTCCAGAACTCCACTCTCGTACGTGATTACATTCAATCTTCAACCATGAACTCAATACATGACCTGTGTCTAGTACCGGATGAATGGGAGGACATGTCAGTCTCCAAGCAACGTCTGAGAACAGCTATCACAGAGGTAAACCGCTTGGCAGATGCCGTCGCTATTGATGATGAAATCGTTGATTTCACCCATAAGGGTGGGTGGCAAAAAATTGACATGGTACTATCAAAACCTTCGGGATTTGGCATTATCTTCAATAACCACTGGGACTATGCTTGCAACTGGATAGAAGATCTTGGTGGCTCTGCTGACAATTTGAAAGTGAGTAAACTTCCCAATGCCTCCTTGGTAGGAATTAACATCTCGTCTCCAGAAACGCAGACCTGAGGCGGCTGCAATCATGAGCAAGTCCGTTGAAAAGTGGAAACATTTTTTCAATGAAGCTTGCTCTGAAGGGATACACCATTTCGATACAGATTCGATTTGTTCAGGCTCGGATGATGAATCTAGCGATTCAGACTAGCTACAGTTCTTCGTGCCATTCCTTATTTCCACTATTGCTGACGGTCATTCAAAGCGATGCACCATTTTCGATGTATTTTTACCTTATGATAAGTCGCATGTATGCTTCAATCTTTCTGCAATCTTTACGCAATCTTTACGCCAGCGAAACTCAACTCTATTGGTGGTGGTGGGTTCGTTGTGACTGAAGAGACAAGTTATAAGGAAGTTCTATCCCTTGGAAATGTAAATCATAAATTTCGTATGCAGCACTGGAGCTTTTACACAATGGGACACCAATTAGGGCGAAGAGCCTGAACCAGACAAGGAGGACGAACTAAGCCTACTAGTCACTAGAGGAAAGCCGAACACCAAACCACGACGAGCAAGAATACGACGTCTGCGTCTGCAGGCCCGATCCCCCTGCTCCCACCTGTGATGGTGTGGTCGTGGTCCACGCGACATTGTCGGGTCCCTCACATGCGGCTCCGAGTGCCCAGTCCTCCCGTTACCACTGGCATCAGAGGCAACCGCAGCCCCAGCCCCAATCAACCCCCACAACCTCTCGCATTTCCTCGCCTTTTTCCAAAAAAAAATTCGTACCCATNCCCATAACCCGCCGTATGCGCAGGTGTGTAAAACGCCATCCCACCTCCATAACCCATCGATCCAGCCGACATTTGTGGGTGTGAGGGCCCGGTCGAGCCATACATAGTCGTAGGCGCATACATATCCACACCTCGCGCGCAATCTACACGGCTGGTGAAGTCAAAAGTAAATCTATCAGAGTCACCGAATTCGACTTGGCGGTCGAAAACGTGGAAGTGGAAGGAGATATCACTGGGATTGCTGCTGACTCCTGAGTACGGCCTCTTTGAAGTCAACAATGATTGAAATGATTGAAAGCACATCGGGAGCGTGGTAGGATTCATTGATGCCGCATGGAAACGATGAATGTTCGACCCCGCAAACTCAACGTGTTCCCGTTGAAACGTGTATCAAAGTAGGAATGGTGAACGGAGCTTCGATTTCAAAAACGCAACACGGTTGATCTGGAGAGTGACTTAGTGCAAGCATGCCTTCGTGCTAAAATTTTTCTCCATGGAGAGGCGGTAAAAATCCCAAACGTCAGAACTTGGCTGGTATGTGAAGGACTAATGACCGTCATTATGCTTCAATAACGCTTGAGAGAATGAAGAAGTAGCACAGCCTCGAGTACGATATGAGGTAAACGAAGTTTTTATCTTAGTTTATTCATTTGCGGAGTGCTGAGCTCGCACAGGAGGCTTTCCTCCTTCCGCTACCATCATGCTTCAGGAGTGCCTACCCCGGTCGCCGTTTCTCCACCGCTCGAACACCACCTACTTCCCATCCCAGCTCGAACGTGTAGAGATTGCAACCCTTCTTCGAAGCTATCGTGATGGTCTTGAAAGACTGGATGCGAAAAGGAGGGAGTTGATGAAAGTAATCCACGCTCACGAGGAGCTACTTAGCCAGCCCCTCATTCACTCCATTCCAGCAGAGATTCTTCAGGAGATATTTCAACACTGCCTACCCACGCACCATCTCCCTACTCTGAGTTCTTCAGAAGCACCAATCTCGCTTACGCAAGTCTGCAGACTATGGCGCAACCTTGCGTTGTTGTCGCCGAAGCTGTGGGCTGCGGTCCATATCCCAATTCCATCATCACGCTACGAGGCTTGTTTCCGCTCTGCGTTCGACAGCAGGCTGGCCGGTGTGACGTGGTGGCTCACCCACGCACGTCGATCGAGCTACTGCCCACTCACCATCTCGCTGTATTGGCCCAAATCACTAGAATATACATTCGGGAAGAGGGAAGACTTCTCCCGTGCCGTCATCGCCGCCTCTCACAATATTCGCGAACTCGACCTCGATTTACCAGATGACAATCTTCAACTCATACTCAACAAATCGCCCGCCATCTTTCCGAGACTCGAGAAGATCACTTTGCGCAGAGGCTCGAACGTTGAAGATGCCTGTCTTTGGGCGGCACCGTCGTTGCGTAAGGTGGTATGGGACGGAGTTAGCGGAGATATACTGCAAACGCAGCTTAAATGGGATGCGATGGAAGAGGTTCGGGTAGAAGGCACGTCCAGCCGAAGTTGGTTCGGATACGAAGACGCGATGGCACTGCTGCTTGCCACGCGCAGAAGCCTCGTCAAGCTTGGTATCCAGTTCGCTGATGTTAACGATGTCAACAATCCCAGGAGCTACAGCGCCACTTTCACGAGAGCAACTCAAAGTGTATGGGGTGACCTTCCCAGTGACAGTCTGTTGTCTTTAACTCGGCTAGAAACGTTGGCTTTGAAAACCTGTACATGGCAACCCCACCTCCTTCCGAGGCTCTACGAATTGCTTCAATTACCTGTGCTACGGACTCTCAGCTACACGAGCCATCGGATGGTGCCGTACCCACATTCCCAGCTCGAACCCCATCCACTCCTCACGCTCCTTTCTGTCCAAAGACTTCCGATATCAATCACTACATTCATAATCAATGCCAGTGCAATCTGCAGAGCGACGTTCTTTGACTGCATAAAGCTCATGCCGTCGTTGGAGAGGCTGTGGGTGATGGATTGCCGATCGTTCGAGGTAGAAGGTACTTGGATGGGAGAGGCTCTGCCAGCGGGAGACCCCAATAAAGAGATTATTTTGGATGACGAATTTCTGGCCGGTCTTTTACCAACCTTCTCTCGCCCAGACGTTCCCATCGCATTATCATGGGATTTCAATCTTCTTTGTCCACGCCTCACCCACGTTAGATTCGATCAGGCACGATTCACCCTCGACGGCCTCAGAAGCTTCATTCATACGCGACTCGCTGTCGCCGCCGCATTCATCTCTACCCGAAGCGAAGATATTGCCGACGAAACAACCCATGTTGCGAAGCTCGAGAATGTGCGCGTTGGGCTCTTTTACCAGATGACTGAAGGATCGAATCAGTCCGAGTTTGGGTATGAGTTTCGAGGGTCAGGCGTATCTGTGAGCGTAACTTCCTCCATAATGGACACAGGCGCTGGGACGGCTCAGGATGCTTGGAAATTGACGGACCCGAGGGACGGTCTTAGGCTGATCGACGAATGGTTGTAGATTCACTCTTGTTACATGGACATATCATTTGGACGCATTTATTTAAATTTAGCAAGGACTATACATCACGTATATTAGTATTAGAGGCTTGATTTGAACCTCTGCGAAGCTGCTGAGTGCCAAACATGGCAAAACGTGCCGTGGAAGGCGGGACCATTCCATTATCGCCCATACTTGTCCACTGCTGGCCACTCAGTGCACGTGTTTGATTTGTTCGTTTAAAAGCTGTACAGCCTAGGTATATGTTCATTGAAACTCTTGCTGTACCTACCGCAGTATTGGCCACCGCCCCGATTCCTGTGCCATTCGCCTTTCCCTCCCGCCATCTGCATTATGGCCACCGAGCCCATTCCAGACGATGTGATAATTCACATTGTGCAGTATCTCGAAGATGACATCAAAACGCTCAAATCGTGTGCTCTGGTGTCGCGTTCCGTTCACAAGTACGCGTACAAGGCAATATTCTCGACACTGGACCTCAACGCATTGAAAAATACCTCGCTTGGCACCAGTCAAATCGTTCGAGTCCAAAGGGTGTTCATCTTCTTCGAATTCAAGCCATACCTCAAGTATTCTGTGAGATCGCTACGCATCTCCGCCACTGCTTGCTCTGTGTTCAACACGACAAGCAAAGATGTGGAGACGACGGTGACTCTGTGGCACGTTGTACCAAAGCTGCTCAGTGAGCTTCCTAACTTGCTTGAACTGGATCTCGATACTGGCTGCGTTATTTTGTCGGGGTTGGCATCCAAGGGTATCTCGGCACCATATCCTGCCAATGTCGACGCGTATAGGTCGCGTTTGGAGACTTTCTCGCTGCGAGGAGTTTGCCCATTCGATTTCTTCTCTTTGATTCTTTGTGGAACGGAGAAGGCTCAGTCACTCAGATACCTCGTTCTGCACGATAGCTGCGCGTTGGTCACCAATCACGGTACCCGCATTAATCCTAGAATGTCCAGGGAGTTCTTTCGAAGGAACCGGGCTATCTTTGACTCTCTTCACGAGCTAGGACTGGGTCAGGATCTCTCATCTGCCTCAATAATCGACGCCCTGGTCAATCTTCGATGCGAAGACGTCAATGTCATGCCCATCTTACGGCGACTCAGAGTCAAGACAACCAAAAGTCCAGTCATATTGGCCTTGTCGTCCAAGCTGGTCAATTTATTTCAGTCAACCTTAGAGGAGCCAGGTTGCTCGATAATCCCTGCCATAGGTGAGCATCGTATCTAAATCTTCGTTCTCATGTACAATAATATGACGGGACCGATAGGCACAAGCAACCAGGCAAAACAACAACGGACGAAAGAGGAGACAAAGATTAAGGCGCCAAACGAGTCGAGTTAGGCACCTCGGGAAGGTGCACTGAGCTGTTATGTAATACAACTTTTCGGTAGTTTAGTTGGTTTCTTCTGTCGAAAAGCCCAAGTCCACCCATGACCGTAACGTTTCACCGTACCTGATTGCTGCCCAGAGAAAACTGAACATTGGAGTAACCAAGTCATTACACCTTAGTGATGAAAGCGGAAGGCGCCAAAACCAAGACGAAATGCGACTCACCCAAATGAAAGCCAGCCCAATGATGCTGCTACAATATCAGTCGTTAGAACGCCCCAGTTCTCGACCATGGGTAGGATACCAAGAATGCAGAGYGAGAGCAGTACAGCCCGAAGAGCGCTACGCATGAACGAAGCGKTAACGAGTCAGTTGGTGGAAGACAAAATGAAACGACAGACGCACCTGGTTGCAGCCACGGTTTCAGCACTTTTCAAATGCAATATGTCGACAAGATACGCAGAGCATGGACTCAGAACCATATCGATCTTGGGGTTSTTTTAACGTCGTCCTGACATGGGACATATCCGAAAACAGCACTCACCCCGAACCCATCAATGAATAGACAAACCAAGTTCCCAGCTAATCCAACTGGTCCATCAACGTAGGTTGTCAAGATACCCGAGGCAAGGGCGGATAGAGGGATGAGCGTCAACGCGGGGAGGATTGCAACTCGGAGACGGTCTTCTGGGTACCATGATCCCCTCTTTGCCTTGTATTGGGCCACGATGCGATCTGAGAGTCGGCCAGCAAGAGGTGCACCGACTGTCACAGCGACGCTTGATTAGAACTTCTCARGAGAAGGTAAGAGAAGAGACAYACTCATGCAGCCAATACCATTCGGGATGAAGCAAGCGCCTATGAATGCTTCGTTGGTTAAGTTATATTTTCGTCCCTAGTGCATAATGAGCGTGAAGCGGGCGAAGTGAGTCTGGTSACCRAGAACTTACGATTGTGTACGAAATAGGGATGAGGAGKACTGTTGATTTCGGGACGAGCAATGTTRGTGTGKWACCTTTAAAATGCACTTTTCGGGGATTGGAGACWCACTATAGTCGACAGCGAGAACAAGGAAYGCCACTACAGCCTTAAAAGACGGTAAATYACTAAACGTCGCGAAAGAATTATTGATGCTCACGATGACTAGMACATTGGGACTTCTYAGCATCAGGAGKGACGAAAATGGGTTCAGRACAACTGGTGTCTTCAGCTTTAGCCAATTTCGTCCCTCGGTACGCTCCATGYTAGACTGATCGTTGCAGTCTGCCAGCTTGTCAACTCCWCGAGTTCCTGGATGACTTGTTTCAGGTAGACAAGTCAGAACTGAGAGGAAGACAAGTGATACGACGACGCCAATTATCAATTGCATCACCCTCCAGGAGGCGTAGTGAGCCGCTGCACCGCCGGCTAGAGGTGCTAGAGCTGGGCCCAGTAGAATCGCCTGTGAGATACCGCAGWGGAAGTTGGTCAATTCATACCGAAATATTATGGGATGATCACGAACCGCAAAGAATATCCCCATCGCYGTGCCCCTCTCCTCTAACTTGTAGATATCTCCAATGATGCCTGCTCCTACTGAGACYCCAGCAGAGACCCCGAACGCTTGAAAGAACCTGAAAAACAGAAGTTGCGGTATTGAAGTAGCAAATGCACTGCCGAYCGAGCCCACAACGGAGAATGGCAAYAAGTAACAGTATACTGGACGACGACCGTCTGGTTCCAGCGAGCGTAGCTCRAGAAGTAAGCCRCAGTAGAAG
The DNA here is from genome assembly GCA_027579435.1 of Candolleomyces eurysporus. Lineage (NCBI taxonomy): Eukaryota > Fungi > Basidiomycota > Agaricomycetes > Agaricales > Psathyrellaceae > Candolleomyces > Candolleomyces eurysporus. Next base: position 39,076 of record JANBPK010000959.1, read on the forward strand.
TKTCAATAGGGATAAGTCTCACAGAAACCAGAGTAGACCGAGCCAATCAGGCCGCCCATCGCCATTGCGAASACAGAGATGCTCACAGCCATACTGACGATCAGGAACGAGGAGGAGCRTGAATATACGCGTTATACRCARTGGAGATAARRAAGCTCACCTTACCGCTCGACCAGTGGTCTCCAAATCCTTCGCAATTTGAGGTATACATGGAATGAACGACCCAGCAATGAACACTRGACCGAGAAAAGGTATWAGAAGATCGAGAGCGAGCGACAGAATAGATCGAGACGTACAAGGCATCAGTCCGCAGAGCGACACRATTGTGACTATCACTTTCTTCTGCTGCGCGGAGAATCTTTTGTACACCTCTTCGTGCGCCTTCGASGCYGAGGTTTCTTGCAAGAGAGGAGTTGCCTCTGTGTCAAGAGTTGTGGTGGTCATYGKTCCGRTTCACGYCTCTGGAAGGTGAAAGCTGCARCGCGTGGATCCTGAGGTTRAAGAGAGGAATAAAGAGTGACTCTTTGCTCTTGATGCATCGAGTCAGRTTTTGCAGGCTCCACATGGTTCRACTCCGTGTACTTAGGAAGCGGGCGCTCAYRACRTCCGGCGKTGATTGGCCAATCGGCATGTGRCCGAGYCGGAATGAGATAAGATGGGYCGTTATTCCTGGACATAAAGTCCASGTTTATGYGCTCGTACTGGGGTTTCTGATGCARCTGCAAAAAAATAGGCKCTCGAAAGTTATTGACCGCTTRGGTTGCCATGATTGCGTTCGTATCGGGTCCTGAGAGAGGCGCCTGTCTTGCCAAAACACCGTATAGGATGGCAATTCACCAATACTTGTAKGCASGTGCAYAGTGAGCAATTTGTCAACCAGTCTAGTCTGAGGNNNCTAGGCGYAAGTAGGTGCTACCTGAGCAGTRTGGGGAGTGCTGGCACCCTCGACCGACATTGAGAAGTTGGGCARGCTGACCTAACCCGTTCAAAATGAGAATTAAATCTGTCCCTAGAGYYGTCCTGAYGGATTTAATCACAGTACATGCAGCTGATATGTAATAGTAGTTTAGTTGKTTTCTTCTGTCGAAAAGCCCAAGTCYACCCATGATCGTAACGTTTCACCATACCTGATTGCTACCCACAGGAAACTGAACATTGGAGTAACCAAGTCAGCACASCTTAKTGATYAAAGCGGAAGGAGCCAAAACCAAGACGAAATGTAACTCACCCAAATGAAATCCAGCCCAAYGATGCTGCTACGATATCAGTCGCTAGAACGCCCCAGTTCTCGACCATAGGTAARATACCAAGAATGCAGAACGAGAGCAATAYAGCCCGGAAAGCGCTRCACGTGTAAGAAGCSGCRACTAGTCAGTTGGTRGAAGANMAAAATAAMACGACAGACGCACCTAGTTGCAGCCATGGTTTCRGCACTTTTCGAATGCAAGATGTCGACAAGATACGCAGAGCAYGGACTCAGAGCCATATCGATCTTGGGAGTTGTWTCAACGTCRTCCTGAYATGGRATAYYCGGAAACGACACTTACACCRAGCCCATTCAKAAACAGACAAACCAAGTTYCCAGCTARTCCAACTGGYCCATCAACATAGGTCGTCAAGATACCCGAGGCAAGGGTSGATAAAGGGATGAGTGTCAASGCGGGGAGGATTGCGGCTCGGAGACGGTCTTCTGGGTACCACGATCCCCTCTTTGCCTTGTATTGGGTCACGATGCGATCTGAGAGTCGGCCAGCAAGAGGTGCACCGACTRTCACAGCGACACTCGATTAGAACTTCCAAAGAGAAGGTTAGCGACGAGAGGACGTACTCATGCTGCCGATACCGTTCGGGATAAAGCAAGCACCTACGAATGCCTCGTTGGTTAAGTTATATTTTCGGCCCTAGTGCATAATGTGCGTAAGCGAACGAAGTGAGTCTGGTGACCAAGAACTTACGATTGTGTACGAAATAGGGATGAGGAGGACTGTTGATTTCGGGACGAGCAATATTAGTGTGGAACCTTTAAAATGCACTTTTCGGGGATTGRAGACACACTATAGTCRACAGCGAGAACAAGGAACGCCACWACAGCCTTAAAAGACGGTMAGTCACTAAACGTCGCGAAAGAGTTAAYGATGCTCACGACGACGAGAACATTGGGACTTCTCAGCAGCAGGAGTGACGAAAATGGGTTCAGRACAACTGGTGTCTTCAGCTTTAGCCAATKTCGTCCCTCGGTACGCTCCATGCTMGACTGATCGTTGCAGTCTGACAGCTTGTCAACTCCTCGAGTTCCTGGATGACTTGTTTCAGGTAGAAAAGTCAGAACKGAGAGGAGAACAAGGAATACGACGACGCCGATTATCAGYTGCATYGCCCTCCAGGAGGCATAGTGAGCCGCTGCACCGCCGGCTAGGGGTGCTAGAGCTGGGCCTAGTAGAACCGCCTAGGAGATACCGCGTTGGTCATKTCATACCGAAAGATTATAGGACGACTACGCACTGCAAAGAATATCCCCATCGCTGTGCCCCTCTCTTCTAACTTGTATATATCACCAATGATGCCTGCTCCTACCGAGAGCCCAGCAGAGACCCCGAACGCTTGAAAGAACCTGAAAAACACAAGTTGCGGTACYGAGGTAGCAAATGCACTGCCGATCGAGCCCACAATGGAGAAYGGCAGTAGGTAACAGTACACCGGACGACGACCGTCTGATTCCAGCGAGCGTGACTCCAGAAGTAAGCSGCGGTMGAATCGTCAATAGAGATAWGTCTYACAGAAACCAGAGTATGCCGAGCCAACCAGGCCGCCCATCGACATTGCGAACACGGAGATGCTCACAGCCATACTGGNNANNNGGANGNNNNCGNNNNTGAATATACGCGTTATACGCAGYRGAGATMAAGAAGCTCACCTCACCGTYCGACCAGTGGTCTCCAAATCCTTCGCRATTTGAGGTATACATGGAATGAACGACCCAGCAATGAACACTAGACCGAGCAAAGGTATAAGAAGATCGAGAGCGAGTGACAGAATAGATCGAGACGTACAAGGCATCAGTCCGCAGAGCGATACGATTGTGACTATYACNTTTTTTCTGCTGCGCGGAGAATCTTTTGTACACCTCTTCGTGCGCCTTCGACGCCGATGTTTCTTGCAAGAGAGGAGTTGCCTCTGTGTCTAGGGTTGCGGTAGTCATCGTTGTTCACGCCTCTGGAAGGTGAAAGCTGCTACGCGTCGATCCCGAGGTGGAAGAGAGGAAGAAAGAGCGACTCTTTGCCCTTGATGCTCGAGTCAGACCTTTGCGGGCTCCACATGGTTCAACTCCGTACACTAAGGAAGCGGGCGCTTCCGGCGGTGATTGGCCAATCGGCATGTGGATCCGAGTCCGGATGAGATAAGATGGGCCGTTATCTGATTACCGATGAGAKAT
>JANBPK010000959.1:42514-62238 GCA_027579435.1 Candolleomyces eurysporus
AAWTTCANNGCGGCATTGCCACGTCTCTACCATCACCTCCAGGCGTCTCCTNGNTNTCATATTCCAACGCTCTTGAACCTTCAGCCCGCACAGAATGAACACCAACGGCTACCTGTCCAACTCTCCCTTCCATCGATTGCTCGGCGCCAACGACTACCCACCTTCCCCCTCTGAGGGAGCTCAGGTCAAGACGCTCATCCAGAACTACCTCAACGACCTCGAGGCTCTCGACCTCCAAATCTCAGAGGCTCAACTGGTCCTCGATCAGTTGAACACTGAACATCGAGAAATTGACAGAGTAATCACCACCCATCAAGGGCTCATCCACCCAGTTCGCCTAATCCCCCGGGAGATCTTGACGCAGATCTTCATTCACTCCCTTCCAAGTACGCACTTGCCCGTGATTAGTACTTCCCAGGTACCGTTGTCACTGACGCAGGTGTGCCGTATATGGCGTGCCGTCGCTTTATCGACACCATCCCTGTGGGCATCGATTCATATCCCAATCCCTCGAGGTCAGACAAGACTTTTGCATCTTGCCGCCACGAGAAATCGGAGGCGATGCCTAACGTGGTGGCTTGACGGTGCCAAAGGACGTGACCCACTCTCTATCTCGCTCCACTGGCCCAGGGCACTGCAAGAGACGTACGGAACGCGACAGGACTTTCCCCGTACAATCATCACCTACTCCCATCACATCCGTGAGCTCGAACTCGATCTACCAGACGACAATCTACGATTCATTATAAATACGGAGCCCCAGGCATGGCCAGCTCTCGAGAAGCTGACTTTGCGTCTGCCTAGCCTTCCTGGGGACGTCGCTCGCGGAGCGGGGGTCGCAAATGCAAGCATTTGGCGCGCACCAATGCTGCGGAGGGTGGTATGGGAGTCGGTGGACGATTCATTCTTCCAGTTACCGGTGAAATACGAGTCGTTGAAGGAGATCGTGCTCGCCGGAAGTAACAATGTTCGAGCGAGCTTCACCAATCCTTTGGAATTTTTGGTCTTATTTCACTTGTCTCCAAACGTCGAAACCCTTCGACTTCAACTCACCGACTCTGAGCATCGGGATACAAGGATATCCGCTGAACAAATGAGGCTGCTAGACCATCAGCTTACTCCCGATTCCCCGGATCAACTTGTGCTACCGAATCTCACCACCCTGGACTTGGCGGATATGCTGTACCAGGTTGATGACCTTCAGTCCATGCTCACAGCCTTCCGCACTCCCGCTCTGGCGACTGTAAAGTACTCACTCGTGGATCACTCCCCTCCCGTATCCGCGACCAATCCCCACCCATTCCGTGCATTCCTCAGTTCGCAGCCAGGTCCGATTCTGATAACGTCATGGACAGTCAGTGCAAAGTCCATGTCGATTACAATGATTTTCGAATGTTTGAGGCTCATGCCGCTTCTGAAGACGTTGTGGGTGGAGGACAGCCGATCGCTACGGGATCTTGGTGGGGGCGGGAACGGTCGGGAATTATTTTGGACGAATGACGAGTTGCTCAGAGAGGTCGCTCCAGACGATGGGTTGCTGCAGGCTCTTTTACCCACATTCCATGAATCTCAGCCATCCTATACGCCTGCCGCCAGCACCGAAACTCGTTGCCCTCGGCTCGAGAGGTTGAGGTTGGATCGTACAAGGTGCAGTTTGGATGGGATTCGGGATTTTGTGCACACGCGCCTGGCGCTCTGCACGTCATCGCAAGCTGCACCATTCGATGTTGAGGCTTCGACACCGATGAATGAAGGTGTTTCGAAGTTAAAACATCTCCGTGTTGGCCTCCTGTATCCTCGGCCACAGTCCGATATCATCCGGGACCCGACACAGTTTAGCGGCGATGGGGAGCTGGAGGCTGACCTTCGCGCTCTTGGCATTGACGCTATGATTTTGTTCAATGACGATGGTACCGATTTCAGGACATGAAGGCGTATTTATGGACTCGAGGCTTGTTGAACGACTTAGGACAATGAGATCTGGAATTTATGGAATTTTACATTCGACAGGTTACGCATTGCTTGCTTCCTTCGCGATATCTGCTGTAATCGATAGTAGCGCTCAAATCCCGATGTTTCGGATCGTATAGAACCAAATACTGTCACATATCACACATCGAATGCATCATCCGCAACCCTATTCACATAAGGTTTAATGAATGCCTTGCCACGCGTACCATTCCGACCGGAACCTTGTCCGCCACCAACGGCTTTGCTTCGTCAACCGTCGATGAACTTGCCAAACGACCCTCTTTCTACTATCTCACCTTTCCGCCAATGGCTAGAGACAGGATACATCCCACTGGACTCAGAAGTTGACCAAGTCAAGGTCTTCCTCGAAAGCCATCTGATTCGCCGAGAAGTCCTGGCGACACAAATTGCTGAAGCCAAGATGATTCTCGATTCGCTCAAGGAAGGACGCGCACATTTGCAGAATGCCATCGACGCCCACTGGTCTATCGTCCATCCCATTCGACGGGTTCCTAAAGACGTCTGGCAGAAGATATTCATTTATTGCCTACCGACAAACTACCTCCCCATTATGAGCGCAACCGAGATGCCTCTTGTGTTGATGAGAGTATGCAGCCTATGGCAAGATATTGCTGTATCGACACCCATCCTATGGTCCTCTCTCCACCTTACGATTCCTCAAGGTCGCACCCCTAGCTCTCACTTGGATGTCACGAGCGCGGCAGTGCAAGCTGTGCATAATTGGCTTGGCAGGTCGGCGGGAGAGAAACTCACGATATCACTGCATTGGCCTGGAGATCTTCTCAACGATTATGGCACTCAAGAGCAATTCCCCATCACCATTCTTCAATATTCGCCCACTATACGAGCGCTTGAGCTCAATCTCCCGTCCGACGTCCTGTACGTGCTCCTGAACTCCGACGAATCATCGTTCCCGTGCCTCGAAGAGATCACGGTTCGGATTCCAACCATAGTAGGTAGATCCTGTGCCGGCGGCATTGGAATCGCAAGTGCAAATATATGGAGGGTACCCACGCTGAAGAAGGTGGTCTTGGAGTCGGTCAACGCGGAGCTTCTTGACTTTCCGTTGGCATGGACCGAGTTGAAGGAACTCGAGGTGTCCGGAGCAGCACCGACTAGCTTCTTCAACCATGAGGAAGCCTTTTCCCTGACATTAGCATGTGCAAGGCTCGAGAAGCTTCGCATTCAGCTAACCCAAACACCACGACTCCCTAGCATGACCGACGCTTCGCAATTCTTCCGCTTGCTCGCGCGCCCGGCGACTAATGGTATCGGGGATCCGACCCAAGTTTATCTGCGCCATCTCACAACGCTCGACATATCCGACATCTTCGTGAATCCACGTAGCGACACCCTCACTTTCATCGAAACACTGCAGCTCCCTGCTCTCGAGACGCTGAAATACCGTCTTGTCGAGCGTTCGCCTACTACGCCCTTCACATATGTTCACCCACTCCTCAATTTTCTCCTCGGACAGCCTCACCCAGTCAAAATCAAGGGGTGGGTTGTGGATGCGAGCTCGATGTCGCGGGAAACATTCATCAATTGCCTGGCCTTGATGCCGCAGTTGAGGCAGCTCTGGATTTGTGACGAGAGGGGATTGGAGGATAGAGCGCTGGGCGCCGAAGAAGCTGGTGGGTGCTGGCTATCAGAAGAGGTCGAGAGAGAGATATGCCCGGACGATCAGATGTTCGATGCGTTGTGGCCTGTTTCTGATGAAAGCGTTACAAGAGACTCGAGTGCCAACAGGTACGTCTAGCGATTGGCTGAGCGAAACTATTCAAAGCTCATCGGTTTGCGTTGATGCTGCTACTGGCCTGGGTAGTGGCAGTGTACAGTCGATTTGTCCTCTTCTCGAGAGGCTGAGGGTTGATCGCGCACGATTTACCCTGGATGGCATCCGAGAATTTGTTCAACTTCGTCTGGTGATGTCCATGCCGAATTCCCGACGCCAGCCTCTCTTTGTAGCGCTACGAGATATTCAGATCGGTTTGCTCTATCTTCAACCAGCATCAGACCAAGTTGTGGATAACAAGAAGGACGGCGGCTCCAGCTCAGGAAGGTTGGAAATCGATCTTTGTGAGCTCGATCTTCGCGCAAAAATTATGTTCGTTCCAGCGGCAGTTCCTTCAGAGGAGCTTTTATTGGAGAGTGCGGACGCGAAGCCGACAGACGGGTTGACAATCAACGATGGAGGGTTTGGGACAATGTCTGTGGGGCAGTAGTTACACACAATAGATTATCATAGCTGACTTGTCCTTGATCCGTAAACTACTCATGTTTCCTCATGTCCTTGATCATTCGAAATCATGAGGAGTTGCACAATTGTACTCCTCCTTGATTATTGAAAACCGCTGCGGTGGATGTACATTCAGCTCAGCATTGCTGGAGTTCAGTACTCAATCATCGCACTCCGACGCTGGACCCAGCTCCTGGATAACTAGGGGATTCACTTGGAAGCAGCTGACGTCCATCATAGTAGCGAACTTCGCCGATCCATGGGAGGCTCATTTGTCGGTCTTGGACCGACGGCTTGTCTTTGGACTATTTGGAGATGGATATCACGAATGGGGACATAGAGGGCTCCGACTTTGGCGCAGTAGTCCCTAGTCCCTGATGATTACCTAGGAGATGGAGAACTCTGTTATCTTCGATGACTCAAGGCCCTGAAGATCCTTGTCACTACCCCCTGGCTTTTTTTTTTTGGACAGGCACTCCATGTAGTCTCGAAAGAGTTGAAGTCAATATGTTGATTCCTCGTTCCCCGTTCGTTCGAAGGACTTTGGAGAGATAGGTGTAAAGGATGAAGCAATAGTGGTCGGCAAAGCTGGAGAGGTGAGTTCACGGTGGGATTGGGTCGGAAAACCACACCTTGAAATCCGTTGCAAATCAAGGTTACCCGCGAGATAGCTTTCAAGGAGTGCAAAACCTGGGAACTGTAGAAATATCACCCTCTCTACCTCTAGCATATTCGGAGAATCGAATGGAGATACATCTTATCTGGGCGTCGGAAATTCAGCGGGGGTAAAGCCTCCGGTGGCAGTGCTCAATGTACCGTTTTCGGACCCTGAGCTCTCCGTTCCCGCTCCGTCACGATCGTTTGTCGCCATCCGTCTCACGAAATCGTCACTCGATACAATGCTTGATGCTTTGTATATTCCGCGTATTCTCCTATCTTCATTCTTCCGCCAAACCGGTCTGACACGAACCCCTTGGTTACTGCGTTGAGGGGATCATTTCGGATTACTGAGCGCTTCGACCCACCCAAACAACCTCCCGACGTTTATGCAAGCAGCTCCGTTCCAATCTATATATGTGCCTATCTCGTCGCCAGCTAGACAGTATATGGATGACGCCAACGACGGAACCATGCTGGACTCGGACTAGCTGGTGGGTCCGTTCCTCCTATCATCATACGTAGCAAACCAATCGTACGTTTCTATCATCCTGGTGGCTGTTGCTGTGATGCTAGGATGTTTGATATATTGACCCCTAGACTCCTACATGCCGTTTCCTTATCGTATCTCTTGACCCTATACTCACGAGAGTGCCTCGTCCGACAGCCGCAGCGAGTATCACACAGAAGACGGCGCTATATCGTTTGACAATTCTCCGAGCAACCCCACGGCACCACCCGCAATCTAAGCGACATGTATCTTTCGTATTCCTTTACATCTTTCTACTCCCAGCAGCAACAGTTCCAAGGGGAGGGTGGTCAACTCGTGCTTGGACCGCCGAGAACACGCAAGGTTCTCGTGCACCACAACCCAAACTCCTATCTTTACCAGGACCTATGGAACCGCCCTGGAGAAGACTTGACAGTGAAAGATGGATGGTTGGAAGCTGCGGTGCGCCCTGTCCCTGTCTGTTCGCTATTCAACATATAAACTGAACCTCGATGCGCCGATAGTCTGTCGAATTCGGGAGTTCGACTCCTCTGCCACCCACTATCACCAGCTCGTGTGTCGTCGGACTGGCCTCTTCCAGCTCTGCAAATTTTTCCCATGCCAGCAAACTCCATATCAACGCCCTCCCTACCGAACTCCTCACGGCCATCTTCCTCTATTGCCTAGCATCGACTTCCAGTCTGCGAAACGATTCAAACCTTCACCAATCTACCCCCAACAATGCGCCCTTGCTACTCTGCCGCGTTTGTTCGTACTGGAGGCGTCTGGCAAGGGCTACGCCGTTTCTCTGGAGAGAGCTCGATCTTGGAGGCGTGAGGCCGAAGATGCGAAGGCGGTACCGTCGACCGAGCGTCGGAATTCATTCAATTCCTCAACCTCCTATTGATCGCACTACTTTCGAGACCACCCTTGAAGCCGGTCCGCTTGTCAATACCCATCATAACCTGATTGCTTACACCGAGATTCTCCCGGTACCATCCACCTTCCTCATGCCAGTTGTGAAGACGAACGTTGAAGACCAGAACCGTTCGCTTCTGAGTCTCAGCTCCCTCGCGCATCTGTTCGCCACCTTGTCACGTCCACTTTCGTTCAAATTTTTGAAGATGAGGGCGTCGAGATACAGGATAGACGGAGTGAAGACTGATTACGAACGCCTCAATTTTGGGTTCAGTGGTGGAATAGGCGTGTTCTATGGGGAAAGTAGTGGGGAAGGAGTTGACGCCCTGAACTTGACCAGTGGGGATGGGACCGTCGTGCCCCAGATGGTAGTAGAGAGCGTCCTCTTCGCACGAAATGGCTCCGTCGCCCGACACGTCGCATCCCTCGACCTAACGCTGGACGAACCAACAGACATCCCCCGAATCTCAATCTTCGTTTCCCCTCGGCCGACATTAGCGTTGTCTGCACCTTTTCGACCCCAGTTCAGTCTCCCAACACTTCACCGCCTTGCGCTCCGCATGGCACATCTTTCGCTCACCGACTTCGAGTGGCCTCCGTGGGTCGGACCGGTTCATATCCAACTCAAAGGGGTTGTTGATCTCTTGAAGTTTGGATGGGGATTCGTTCCAGCAGTCCGCTCCTCGAGCTTCGAGTACGACGCAGGCGATAGGTCTGATAGCATGGATCCGTCACCAGCGGTCGAGATTGAGCCGAATGCAAATGAAACGACCACACCGCCACCCTGTGAAGGAGACGAAGGATGGACGACAGCGTTTTCCCTCCCCTCCATCGTTCCTAGCCTCAAAGAAGCTGAATTAGACGTCCCGTGGGTGGTCCTACTCCCTGGACGGTATGGTACGCGAAGCCTTTCGCTCCACCCGTCCTTGGCCTCATCACTCCTACCTTCCCTATCGATCTTGCCCTACACTCAGCTTCAATCGCTTACCCTCGTTCGACCGATTCCTGTGTGGATATTCCGAGCTCTGCTGGTGGAGTGTGTATCCTTGAAAGTGGCCCAGGTTCGGTTGTTGTCGTTAAGTCCCAATTTCGGTCAAGTCGATGCCGTACAACAGGGTGGGGCTGGAGGAGGTGCAAACGGAGACCCAGAGGACGATGGGACACCGAGAGCCGATCAAGAGTTCGGCGTATATTGGGAAAGAGTGTGTACGCGGGCGTTCGGTGGGGNATCCAGTCGGGCTTATAATCGGTGTTGAAGATACACCTAACGATGACCGCGAGACACACAGTCTATCCCTCGACTCTCTGGAAGAACTTCGCCTTACAATCCAGTGCTCACCCCAGACCGACGATAGGATCTTGACGGATCGTGTGAGGAGAATGGAAAGGGAGCGTTGGCCTAACCTCGAGGTCGTGTTTCCTCTTCCTCTTCCATTCACTTCCGACCCAAGACCAGAATCTGGCCGTGATGGGAGTCCGTCGTCGTGGAAAGGAGCGTTACGACCAAGTGTCGAGCTCAGTGAGAAAGAAGAGAGATTGGTTGAGTACGCTTTGAGAGGATTTGGACTGCCGAGCTTGAGGGCGTTGGAGGTTCTGCCATCCAAGACATAGAACGTTGTAGATGATTGATAAATATTATTTCTAGTGTAGAATGAAGATACCCCGGCTTTCGATACATTACAGTTCGTCGTCATCAATTCTGACACCTTCATCCGCCAGATTTGTGAGACCCAAATGTGATGCATACCTTCGACCCTCTCTTCTACGAGCAAAAATGAGTGTGGCCTTGATACCACGCTCGACACACTCGTTTTCCAATTCTTCCGCATCCGACTCTGGTCGAAGGTACATGAGCCCGATATGAATGCCCTGAAGGCAACACCGCAAGGAATCCGGCGGATTGCCTGAACCGTGGTCTTGCGTTGATAAGCGAAGCTTGACAAAATTTCGAAGGGCTTGAAGAGTGAACCTTGCACGATCAAAACGCACATATTCGAGCTGAGGGTTTGGCCCAGCGGTGGCGCCGAATGTCCCTACAGCCGACAGCGAAGGTTGCAAGGCTTCGAGCACGGTGTCGTCGGGCGCAACCTCGGTCTCCACTACCCCCCCCGTTCCACTTCTCGTTCTCTTCTTCTCGCTCAAACTCTTCGTCATACTCGTCCCAAGAGATTGTCTGGGTGGCTATATCCCTGCCATCTTTCACCCACAGCCGTTTCAAAAGCGGCATGAGCCGCAAGCAATCGATAAACACCTCCCTCGACATCGATGCAGCATCTACCGTCCAATTCTGAACTTGTATGGGACGTTGTTGTTGGGAGCGGAGGAACCAAAGGAGCGGATGGCCACTGGAATACGGGACGTTAGTCGAATCCTTCACGAGACGGTATTTGAGGGTCGTCAAAGCTGGGAGCTGTACGTGTTCGATAAAGGTGGATGCGATGTCAGGGTCCAGGAACGCGTCCGCTAGATCCAAGGTGGTGAGGTACGGAAGTAGAATCGGGTTCGAGGCGAGTAAATCTGCGCTCTCCGGCCCTACCGGCTCGTCTGGTATCGCATCCATTCTGCGAGGAGCTCTGCCTTCAGGATCAGCTGTAAGCTGTATTCTCAGTCGTTTGAGGACTGGCGTTGCTCTGACCAAACATCGAGCGTCTCTGTGGCTGAAAGAGCTTGGAGATAGGTGGCCTTCATTCCCCGAAACATTGATTTCCTCCATCAAACTCCAGTCCACCGGAAGCCATAACAAGTCGTCATTCACAGACTCCCATACCACCCTCCTCAGCGCCGCCCCTCGCCAGATGTTGGCCGTCGCGATAGAGCCATCACGAGCTGAACGTGTGTCCTTGCAACGCACAATGACTTCCTCGAGAAGGGGGAATTCCACTTGGGCCATGATCACTATTAGAAGCATTTCGTGTGGAACTTGGAGCTCGAGAGACCGGATTCGAGAAGAATAGGAAAGAATTGTGGAAGGAAATCGGGTGCCGATACCATAGGTATAGCGCAGTGCTTTGGGAGAGTAGAGAGATAGGGTGAGTGGGTTGCTTCTGGAGCTGAGAAGCCACGATTTCAGGCACGTCAACCTGGTTTGGGTGACGGATCTATGCGCGCTCTCCGATATTCCGCGCGGGATTGCGATGTGAACCGATGACCAAAGGGAAGGGGTGGAAAGCGCTAAAGAGCGCCAGGATCGACATATACGAGTCAAAAGAAGAGGGGCTTGAGACGTAATCATGACGGGAAGGTGACGGGTGGGCAGAGAGTGCATGAATATCTCTTGAAGGATTTCGTCTGGAACTTGGCGAATAGGGTGAAGAATTGCTTGATGCATATCGATTGTCTGCTTCAGCTTCAGATGTCTTGCTTTCAGGTCCGATACGTGGCTCTCTGCTTCGGCAATTTGGGATTCAAGGATCAAAAGGTCTTCGCTTGGGCGCTGCAGAAAAGCCTGGAGCTCTTCCTTCTGGGAATTTGTGGGGGTGTAATTCGTCCCTAGCCATTCGCAAAACGGTGATTCCACGTTCATGGGACCGACAATATGCCACGTCGGATCGAAGGAGGAGGATGAATGCAGTTCATCACGGTGAACACGCCCATCAACCCACCGCAGGAGGCGGTGCTGAGGCCCAGGACATGATGCTGATTTCGACCCCCGAGCTGCCCGAGACTCTTCATGAAACTCTCCGAAGGTGAAGCTTTCATCACGAGAGTTGCATGACTCTCTCGTGATCGGAGCTGGGATGGCCAAAACCTTCAACGCATATGCTATTGGTACTAATCACTGTCAGCGTCAATCTATAGTATTACATCAAGACAATCATCTGCCAACATCAACCGCGTATGGAGCTTTCATAGTTGAGTGAATCCGTCATTGGGCATGTGTCTTTCGGCTGGAAGAAAATCTCTGGATGATGTCTCACGCAGCTTGCAATCCGGTTTTAAGTCGAACTCTTCCCGATCACTATTGCATTGGCGGATCCTTCGACGTATCATGTGTCACTAGCCCACAAGGGCTGGGAATAAGGTCTTGGGCAGCTCATTCCTGTTGTCAATCGCTCAGAATTGAATGAGTTCCCGAGCTTTCCCAAGTAGCCACTGACCTGTGAAAGTAAAAGAGTTTGAAATCAGTGGAGATTGTCATCAGCTTCGATAGCCGCAATACCAGGGATTCCGATCGTCGCTCAAGGTGATTCTCTGCCAAGAATGTAAAGATTTGATTGAACCTTAGACCTTATCCATCTACCTTTTTGATCACGGTGGGTTTGGGTTTCTCAAAACAGGCTTTCAGCTCAAGATAAAAGGGAGGATTCATTGGGGAAACTCTTTACCTCAATGTCCTTTGTTTTGTCAGTGTAAACTCATCATGGACGCACAACCCCTTAATTACGACTACCTCGCTCGTGTCGAGGCTCGCGGACTCTACGCCAACTTCAGTATCACCTTGGTTGAAATTGGTACGCACGGCTGTATGCATCTTTTATTCGTCATTTTCACACCTTCTCGGCTCCGGGATGTCGCCAGGCATTCACCTATTCATGGCCCTTTATGGCCTATCCGTATTCCTTGAGACTCCGAAGCCACTAAGAGAAGGACGAAAGATATACATCTTTCTCAGTTTCCTCATCACCTTCCTTACGGCGCTCGGAGGATCACTCGACATGGCTTGGATCTTCCAGCAGGTTTTCGGGGCGACCTCTGGGCTGGGTTTCGTTGCCAATGTACACACGAATATGAAGGTATGGGAGCGGCATGCGAGCGTAGCGTTAACGGCAGCACTCATATTCGTTGGGGACGCTTTATTGGTCAGCCTTGTACCCTATAAATTATAAAGATCCAATTACGCTCTCTAACGCTCAATATTTGCGAACAGGTATATCGCTGCTACATTATGTGGATGAGCCATTGGTGGGTAACCATCGCTCCTGCGCTCGCGTGTTTAGGCTCTCTCGGTACGTTTCTCCCGTAAACCCTTGATAGTACATCTAGAAGCCTCGTGATATTTATCTTATCCTTCTCAGCCTTGAGTATCGTCCTCGCTTCAGGCCGTATTGGGGGAGATAACGGAAAGCAAGCGGAGATACCCTACGAAGCGGCCAGGACTTTCCTGACTGTCTCCACGAACATCATTGTCACGGCCTTGATATCTGGCTATCTCCTTCACGCACGTCGAAGTCTATCAAAGGTCTTTCCGAGCGGCGATCTGAAGCTATATACTGGAGTAGCAGCAATCTTGATAGAGTCCGCAGCTCCTCTTACCGTGTTTGTCCCAGCCTCCGGACACGGCCGGTGAACGTGCAATTGTCGGGTTCCTAAGTGCCTACTACATGTTCAGTGCCCTGTTCTACTCCTTCTGCGTGAGTCACCATTTCATGGCTCGCTAATCTCATGCTAATTTGTGGTCTGAACGTAGAGCTTGTCCCCGCATATGATCATCTTCCGAGTTACCACCGGTAGATCATTTTTGAACGTCCCCGGCCCAGAGAGCGGTGGGGGTGGCCCCATACGATTTGCCCACCGTACGGCAGAGTCATCATTTCTTCAATCCTCTGCAAATCAAGAGCTCGGAATAAGAGGGTCTGAGTAAGGTGGAAGGAGAAGAGTCCGAAAAAGTATAAAATGCAGCCGTCCTCAGCATGTGTCTCTTGGCTTGAAATTCTTCGACACAAACTGTATTAGTAACCGATGTCACCCAGTCAATATGCAACATTGATCTTCTCTGACCTTCTCAACTTGTTGAAAGAATGTCTTCAGACTTATTGTGCGCTCAACCCGTATTTTAGGGTAGAAGAAGTTGAGGAATACAGGAAACATCTGCGAAGGCTGAATTCGGAACCTGGGCTTAGTTTGCCTGCGAATTGTGGAAATTTTTATCTCTGGCTTCGTCTATTTGCCGGCAAGGTCGATTCGTATGAGAATACAGTCGCTAACAAGCAAAGCTTACAGTAAACTTCTGACGGGATCTTTGTGAACAGATCTTATTTCAGTGTAAGTTGAGATCTTGAACAGTTATGTCCGGAGAAATGGGATAATCTGGGAGGATAGTGGGATACAGTAATTCGTCAACAGCTCAAGAATGCCTCAAAAGCGGCGCACTCTCGCTAGAACCACAACTGGACTTTGCAAGTGTGTAAATGAAATTTGACATGAGCAAGGGACGTCGTCCACGCAACCCTCCCATGCTGTGCTAGGGCACTAGGGGTTGGGTAGTCGCAAGAACTGGCAAAGTATTCAAATTCTTGGGGCTTGGAAACTGGAGCGCACAAAACTTGAGGCTTGAACTGTAACAATAGTACGTCGGGCTTATTGACCTGTTACATGTGTCGGATAGACTGATGTTCCGTTTAGCGGGTATCCAGATAACGATCTCCATTTCTACTGTCAATCCACTAGATCTGGCAGATTCGTTTGTATTCACGGGAACTATTGCCCACCCTGCAATGGCTCCCAGAAACCTGTTTCCAAATCCCACTCCAAGAGGCGAAATATGCAATAGGATTTTATTTTGTCATCGAGCTGATACGCGGCACGGGTCAGCACAGTGATCAGCACATCTCTTCGCTTCCCACTACGCTCATCTCGAAGAGCCCGCAGCTCTATCGGTCCTCTCGAGCGTTATCTCGCCAAAAAAAGAATGCCTTTAATTGACGCAGCCCACTGAATTCGGCTCGGCTTCATTTGTATGGTTCCAAACCTACACAAACATCGAATACAGGGAACCGGGCTTCAGGGCACTTGCGACCAGCTCTCTTACCGACTACGATCATGTCCCCTTTCTTTGGCTGGACTTCGGTAGCCCTTTCGTGCGTCTCTGTCGTCGTCGCTATCACCCTTTCCACCCCTCCCCGTGTCCTTCCCCAGCGCTCCCCAATAGGTCTTGTATCCCTCCTTGTCAGCGAGCATCCCCATGGTACGGTCAACAGCTCATACATCGTCATGCTCAAGGACGATATCCACCCGGATATCAAGCTTAGTCACTTGAACTTCCTCCAGAGCATCCACCAGGCGGACCCACTCATCGGGGACGTCTCTGGCATCCAGCAGGTTTATGATGGCCATATACACGGTTATGCTGGTCGCTTTACAGACCGTGTGCTCGAGCAGCTCAGGGCGCGACCGGAGGTTGCGTACATTGAGAGGGACCAGATTGTCCACACAACTAAGCTCACCACTCAGAGGTCGGCCCCTTGGGTATGTTCCGTTTTGCTGTTTCCAGCTAAATAACACATCTAAATTGATGCTGGATGAACCGCAGGGTCTTGGCCGAATCAGCCACCGCCCTCGGCTCAGCTTCTCCACCTTCGACAAGTACGAGTATGATGATGAGGGTGGTGATGGTGTTGACGTCTACGTTATTGATACTGGTGTCAACATCAATCATGTTGAATTCGAGGGTCGTGCGTCGTGGGGCAAGACCATTCCTGATGATGAGGATGAAGATGGTAATGGCCACGGTTCTCACTGTGCTGGCATCATCGCTTCTCGCAAGTATGGTGTTGCCAAAAAGGCCAACATCATCGCTGTCAAGGTCTTGGGCTCCAACGGCAGTGGTACCATGTCCGACGTCATTGCTGGTGTAGTTTGGGCTACTTCCGAGGCTCAAAAGAAGGATGCTGCTGCTGCACAGGAGTACGCTGCTACTGGAAAGACCAATCACAAGGGCTCCGTTGCCAATATGTCCCTCGGTGGTGGAAAGTCTCAAGCTCTCGACGATACTGTCAACAAGGCCGTAAGCTCTGGTCTCCACTTTGCCGTTGTAGCTGGTATGATACCTGTTTGCATTCAATGATGAATATTGCATAACACGACCATCTTAGGCAATGACAACCGTGATGCTTGCAATTATTCCCCGGCAGCTGCCGAGAACGCTATCACTGTTGGCGCTTCCACTCTGTCTGACGAGAGGACCTCCGCCTCCAACCACGGCTCTTGCGTCGATGTCTTTGCACCTGGTATTTTCCGTCGCATCCTAATTTGTTTTCAAACCTAACAGATATGCAGGCTCGAACATCCTGTCCACGTACAAAGGCAGCACCACCGCCACTTCCACTCTGTCCGGCACCTCGATGGCATCCTCACATGTTGCTGGTCTCTTGGCTTACCTCCTTTCTATCTATCCTTCCCCCTCATTTGACCCTACCTTTGACAAGGAAGGGAGCCTTAAGAACATCGAGAGTCAGTCCATCCTCTCCAACCCATCCTCCGAGTCTCTTTACAGCCTCGTCCACTCTGTTCTCCGTGAGTGGATCGCTGCCTTCATGCCCTTGCCTCCCTTGATTGAGGCCATCACTGCCCCTGTGCCCAAGCAACCTACCTTGACTCCTCTGCAGCTGAAGAAGGCTTTGATTGCCCTTAGCTCAAGGGGTATGCTTAGTGAACTTCCTGACAACACCGTCAACCTGTTGGTCTTCAACAATGCTACCTCCTCTTAATTTGTGTATTTCTATAACTATGCATTTCTCCTGTGTACATCCGTTCATGCTCCTCCACAAATCCCGATCGTTTCATGTTTGAAGCCCGGCATCGTCATGTTGCTCCTTTCCCCCCCTCATTAGCCGTTGACGGATTGTTAATGATATCCACCCGTGACTTTGCGCACTGCCTGCTGGGAAACAAAGGATGCTTTAAGTTTGTTTGTTGATTGACTACATTTAATTTAGCTCGGCTCGCCAACAAACTCTCAAAGTCTATGTTGCAGCGACCAGGCGCGGGGTCCCTTTTGTTGGTCCGGGCACCTGGCCGCCATGTGTCCGAAATCCCAACGTCGTGTTTCTGAGCGGGACGTCGGCTTCGTTGGCTTACGAGTCCTGATGACTATCCCAAGCAGGATAGGAGGGAAGTGAGGAAATCGCATTGTATAGATTCTGGTGTATGGTACACCTGATCCCTTTTTTTNATCGTTTCTGCTTTCTAATTTGTCCGTCCATATTCATTGGTCATAAACAACTTCCAGCTCGGACAGGGTCTCTAAGTCGTGGTTCAGCCCATTGAAAACTTGTAAGAACATTCGATAACGAGCTTATAATATCAACGAAAAACAGGGAAGATGTGTGTGTTCACTTTAAGGAGGCGAATTCCAGCTTTGACGCTTGTCGGAATCCCCTCTTTGCAGCCATGGAATTCAGACGCCGATCCATGACGGCAGATCTCAGCATACCTTTGCTACTGCCAAACGATCCAGAGCCAGAAAACAAAAACTGTCCCAGGCATTTCTAAGGGCTGAACATGACAGGTATATAGAAAAGATACCATGTCGCGTGCGTACTATCTTCCTGAACAGAGCCCGCTGTACTGGTAATTTTCAACCGTTAGAGAGCGTTGACTTGTCTCTTGATGACGCCTGTCAGAATCTTGTTATGCGTTTCTTGAGTAGGTCACGGTGCGGGTTGCTGAGTTTCTGAGTCTGTGTAGATGGCATGGCGCCCGAAATTGCAATAACCACCGTCCATAATGATGAAAGCTCGCGAGACATGGTAGACATCGAAACCACAGCCACCTTCCGGTTTGTGCTGAACCGGAGTCGCCGCATAGGACTTTCAGTATGGGTGAAAAGCACAGGCTCTTTCACCGAGCTCAAGACCACATCCTGGCTTTACAATCCCATCATGAAAGCGCAGACACTCGATCCTGGGCCTCGCGTCGTGATTCCGCCAGGGCTGTACGCATACTTCACTATAATCCTCGCAGAAATTGGTATGTGGCGCTGCTTCAGCGTTCGTCCGATTCTATCGCTGTAGGCTGCCTCCAGTTTTGCTGACTCACAATGACTCGGCGATTAGGTGTTCATCTGTTCATGGCCTTCTATGGGCTCACGGTCTTCTTGGAAAGTCCGAAACGAATGAGAGAAGGCCGAAAGTTATACATCTTCCTCAGCTTCCTCATCACATCCCTCACGACGTTCAATGGGTCGCTCGCTGTAGCTTTCGTATTTCAGGAGACAATAGGCACAACATGGGGAAAAGACCCGTCTAAGGATACGGTAGATCACACTATACGTACATTTGAACGGTATGCGAGCTTGGTGTTAAGCACAGCTCTTGTATTTGTTGGGGACGTGTTACTCGTAGGTATCCTGATTTCGTCCATTGGCATTCTTATTAACTCCCTCACGAAGATATACCGCTGCCACATGATGTGGCAAGATCGCTGGTGGGTAACAATCGCACCTTCTCTCGCTTGCCTTGCTTCGCTCGGTACGCTCCTCCCGTCACGTTCCGGGCGCCATACTCATCATCGTGAATCGACTTCATATATCCTCAGCCCTAAGTATTGTTGTCGCCTCAGGGAACATCCATGGAAATCGCCTCAAACCATACGAAGCAGCAATAGTCCTACTCACTGTCTCAGTCAACATCATGGTCACAGCACTAATATCCGGCTATCTTCTCCACGCTCGTCGAAGCTTATCAAGAGTTCTTCCAGCCAATGACTTGAAGCTATACACCAGTGTGGTGGCCATTTTGATAGAGTCCGCCGCCCCTCTCACCGTGTTTGGGATCGCCTATGCCGCTTTGTCGCTATCTCTCTCGCCTCCCGCCACCGAGGCCAAAGCGAGTACTACGATCATCATGCCCGGGCTCGCGGGGGTGACTCCAACTTTTGGGACCCTATTTTATTCGTTCTGTGTTAGTAGATTCAATGGCTTCGTCTCTCACCCGCGACGTTGACGCTAGATGACATTCGTCCGTTGGCAGAATCTGTCCCCGCATATGATCATCTTCCGGGTAACCACAGGCCGATCGTATTTCAAACCACCAGGGAGAGAGACAGGACTGACGGATGATGGCTTTGTCTCAACATCAATTCAATTTGCTAAAAGTTCGGCCGAGTCGACCTGCCCTGAATCCATTGCAAATGACCCCGAGCTTGCACGCAACTGGGAATTTGATAAGGTGCAGGAGGATGTTGGGCTGCCTTCAGGTTAGGATGTCGAGGATAGAAGGAGGGCAAAACATTGTATAGTACACAAGGGATTCGAATGTAGGCGCACGAGTGAGGCGGCAACGGATGATCATGATAGCTCGATAGGTCAGCTCGAAAGAAGACAAACTTCACCTTTCCTTACCTCGTTCAACGGCCATTGCTCGGCTCCGTCGAACATTTAGCAATGAGCTTGTGAGCCATTGACAATTCTTATGCCTCAGGCTCTGAGTGAAGGCACAGAAAAGGAATGAGGTTATATTCCACGCGATATCATACGAAAAAAATAGTAAGATCCGTCTTCTTAGGGGTAGACTGAAATAATCGACGTGGGGGCAATACCAAGAACGGTCAACAGAACAGCGGATTCCATTAGAATCGCAAATAATACCCTGGTGTACAGCTCCAGATCTCCCAAAGGAATGACCTCGGACAAGCCTCTTCGTGAGTGGAGGAGACGGAAAGAGATGAGACATGTAACCGAAAGATTGGTTGTGACGGCGGTGAACTAGGAGATTGAACCCGCGGATGTGAATCTTGGGGAACTGAATGAAAGATGATCCCGCTATATATGACTGGTTCGAGATTCATCGCGAGTCTTTCCAAAAGTCTTTTTGGGTAGTTCTGCGCTCCAAGGAATCAGTACTCTTGGTGAAGATAACCTACAGACTTGACACCATAGCGACTTATTGTTACTACGGTCTGATCTGAATTACAATACTAGGATTGACGCGTTCAAAGAGGAGAATTCAAGTACGTACTCGTGAAAGCAGACAGACAGGTACCTCCCCCACTCGATCCTCCAAGACCAGGATAAGCAACGTATACACCTCGAGCCTCAAGGACAGGCTATCTCCGCATCAACTTCACTTGTTGGAGGGCAACCGCTTTAAACAATCATAATCGCAAGTGGCGAGTATCGATACCGGCGACGTTCGCAGAAATTGACGAACCAGCTGGCGTGTTTAAACAGTTCGTGGCGCTTGGCGAAGCAGACATACAGGCGACGGCGACGACGACGAGAACGGGGATACGCTACTCAGACTTCAGTACATGTTCATTCTCAACACTCACAAATCCGAATTGACAACCAATATATCCATATAGCAGCGGTTGAGGCATGGTTGAGCCCATGCATAGCGCGGCGGTTATATCTGTAATTATAGCACCATGCTTACCGAAATAGCCCCCTCGAGAATAGAGATAAAGGGAAGAGATAGACAAGCATCTGTTACCTGGATAGGAGAGGAGAGTCACGCGTCACACCAACTTACCTAGCTCACACCAGTTCGAATAAACCAAAGGGAATGAGAGGATACACGTACGTTTGCATATGATTGGTACCAGAGAAAAAAAGAAAAGGAGCCACCGACCGTAATACAACAGACGACAACACATACGCGGGAATACACGAACCTAATTACGCTTGACGCCGTCGACGACATTGAGAGAACTCCGAAACAAAGAGGGGCAGTAAGTAAAGGCTCAGACGATGATGGGACGATTCGACTGAATGGGACGGACTGGGGAATCATCTCAATCCTTCCTCCTCGATTCATGTTGTGGCGACGATCTTGGTGGACTTGGTAGAAGGTCGATGCACAACCTGTAAGTTGAAAGATTCGTCAGACCAAGGGAACATCAGGGACAAAGATGCTGACAGAAAGTTGAGAACCCGAACTCACCTCTACAAGAAATCCTCCGCCCTTGCACGCTTCTTACCCCTAGGCTCTTCAGCGTACGCAGCAGATTCAGTTCCCTGACCTTGTTCCTGTCCCTTCGCAAAGTAATACTTGGGGTGTCTGGCTCGATGTTCCTCCTGTAAATCAAAAGCATTAATTGTCAGTCAGGCCCACGAAAGGATGAGAGAATCGGGAAGAAGAAGCGATTAGAGGGNCTGGAAGAATGGAAGCAGAAAACGAGCAATAAACAGAAGGAACACTTACAGGTGAGAAATTAGGATCAGCATATTTCAAACTAGTAGGCTTCTTAAACTCAGGATTCGTCTGCGCAAGGCTAGGATTCGGCAAGGTAAGCGGGGGCGGAGCGGGTACTTGACCTTGATGTCCTCCCTGTCCTCCTCCTACGCCGACTCCTGGTCCCCCGAACCCACTCACACTAGGGGGCAACTGAGGTGGGACACCCGGCGCACTAAGACCTACGGGATTCTGAGCAGGAACGAACTGCGGCGGAGGCGGCGGCGACACCGCTCCCGGTGGACCAGGTAGAGCAGCACCTGGTGGCGGAATACCCATCCCAGGAGGCATCGGCGGCATCCCAGGGGGTGGAACAAATCCAGGGGGTGGCGGGAATGGCGGACGCATGGCACCTGGAGGACCGGGAGGGAAAGGGGGCATGGCGCCAGGTGGGAATGGCGGGACGGGGAATCCGACGGGAGGGGTAGCGCTATTAGTCATTAAAGGAACATCATCAGCACAAGAGAGGAGAAGAGTGATGATTAATACGGACCCTGGTGGAAGTGGAGGAGCGAAGGGCGGGAATCCRGGAGGGACG
>JANBPK010000960.1:0-61344 GCA_027579435.1 Candolleomyces eurysporus
CCCCCGCCAAAGATCACACCGCCGCCCTCAACACCACCTCTTCGCCCTCGCCCCACCACACCACATCCGCCGGGGCGCCCTCGACCTCCACCGCCTCCGCCTCGGCCAATGTCGGCGSCGCTCTGACCACCCCGTCTTCTCCGGGGCGCCAAACCCACGAACAGCTCGCACAGCTACTCGCAAAGGCGTACAGCGACATCGATAACTACCATCGGGACCTCTCCCAGATGAAGCGGAGGGCCGAGCAGGCAGAGAGGGTCGCCCAGCGCTTGACGGCGGTCGCAGAGGCCTCTCCCAACGCCGCCACCGCGAGCACGAACGGCAACGGAAACGCAAACCAAGGCGTCATCCCCGAATCTGTCACCAGAATCATCAGGGAACTCGAAGATCGGTTGACGCACTCAGAGCTCGCACGAGAAGAGGCCGAGGCGAGGCGGCGCTTCGTCATGGATCAGTGGATCCAGGTCGAAAACTATCTCAATCAGCTCGAGGTAAAGGCCCAAGAGGCAAAGTTTGGCTTCATGCGCGTGCTTAGAGAGGGTGTCCCGGTGTCTTTGAGCCCGCGTGAGTGTCCTTTTCCCCTATCACGTTCGATTTGTTCATCGCGAGCAGCTCAATCCAACCTCCACGCGCCGATCCACTCCCAAGGAGTCAGAAGACCGCGTACGCCCAGCTTGGAGGGCAACTATCCACCTCCAAAACGGTCGAGAGGCAACGACGGCCATGGGAGAGAACCCAGGATCGCGTATTCTGAATCCGTGCGTCTTGTCTACATGTTGACATTTTCTTTCTTCTCACCCGTGCTAAGAACATCCACGACTACAACCGACATCACCACCACCACCACCCGTCCACCTCATCCACCGGCCACCCGCAACAGCAGCCTCAGCAACACCATGTTCGCGTCATTCACCAGCCAGGCGCACGTCCTCGATCTACGAGTCGCTCCAGTGCAAGCTCGATAGATGTCGACGAGATGCTCTTGCAAGCCACCGACGACTCGCATCCYCATCCAAACGGCGTATCCAACATCCCMGGAGGCCAACTCCAGGCCCAGGCAAGTCAGCATATCACGTCGAGTCACCGCTCGAGGTCGGGTAGGCAGTCGACTCTACGATTGGCCGAGGGTGAGATGCACCAGCATGGCGTACAGGGTGGTGTCTACATGACTGGCCGACGCGGGGCTCAACCTAGCGGGAGTGGCGGTATGGAGGTGTACCCTGCTTCCCAGTCTGTGCCCCGTCANGGTTCCTTGGGTGTTGGTATGGGTGTTGGAGGAGTGCCAGGAGGCCAGGGGAGCATGGTTGGTGGGCAGCAGCAGGTCTACCAGACGCACATCTTTGCACCGCCTGTTACTGGTGCCCCGGTCAAGAAGAGTAAGTACGGTNAGCGGGGGGAGCGGTGGTGTTACTGGAGGTGAGTCCATCGTTCTCGCTATTTTTCTCGATTTTTCTCGATTTTTCTCGTCGCCCCCTCCTACCTTTCATCGGTTTTTTCGGACCGCTCGTCTGCTCATTTTTCCTGTTCATCTTCACTCTGTGGCGCAAATCTCCCGTCTCACGCCTCGTGTCGACTGGGCTGTGGGCGCATGGACGGAGTGGCAACCCCCATTCAATCCGACCGCCAGACCTCTTTCATCCCGTGTTCATTTCGGCTGCTGCCTACATACATGCACACCGGTTTGGTATGGAGGTGGGGTGAGCCACTTGCTACCCCGCACCTCGGGCACGAGGGAATGGACGGTACGATCGGACGGGGGAAAACCCAGTGGAATCGCGACGGACTGACGGCCCGGCCGCACTGGACATCGAGAGTCTTGGGTCGCCTTCGTCTTTTTTGGGCGGGGATCGATCAGATAACGGCGTTCCATCGAGCGCCTCGAGGTGGAGCATGAGGCGGGCTTCGTTGGTTGAATTCTGGCTTCTTTTGGTTCCGTTTCTTGATTCAATTCCGGTTTTGGTTTTTGGAACGTAATTTTAACCTATTTTCTAGATGCGCCTTCTGGTTCACTCGCTACATCTGCCTCGTCTGCGAATATTGCAACATCGTCTGCCTCTTTACTCGCGTCCTCTCTTGCCTCGTCTGCATCCACCGCCGCCATTGGAGCAGGAGCAGCCAACGCAAATAGTGTTCTGTCAGGCCCCAACTTTCCCCCGACGAACGAGCAGGGACAGAGGATATGTCGCCAGTGTGGCCAGGCGGGGAGGTACAAGGATGGCAAGTGTGTGGAAAAATGGGGTCCAGGGCCGGCGGGGCCTGGAACTGTTTGTGATCGGTGAGTACCAGTTTTGGCTCGGGTTTTTATTTTTTCGACCGTGTCCTTTAGGCCGGGTCGACGAGAAGGTGGTGACAGACGTACTGACCTTAACCCCGCCTTCTAGGTGTCGCAAAAAAATGAAACGAGTCGAGCGTAGAGGAACGCTCGAGTCTCAGCAACAACTCGCCGCAGCGCATTTGGCCTCTGTCAATGTTCATCCACATCATGGGTCGATGGGTCCGCCCGTTCAGCACCAGCCAACACCACATCATACTGGCCTGACGAGGACTGACACTTTGCCCACTTCGGCTGCGGGGAGTGCGAATACCAGTGCAAAGGGTTCCTCGAAAGTGGTGAGTGGCCGATTAATTATTTAGCTTGTGATGAAGGAACTGATTTGGTATATATCTTTTATGGACAGAGCCATGTTAGGACGATCATGCATGCGAGTGCGAGCCCTGCAGCCCCAGCTTCATCGTCCAAGAGGGAGAAGGAATCCAGAGCTCAGCAGGGGACGGCGAGTGGGCGGGGTAGGGCCNGGGAATAGTAATCCTCCGTCGAGAGGTGCTGCTGCCGCTACCGCCCCAAGCGCCACGAATAACGGCAACGATAACAACAAAATGCTCGATGGCAATGTGAGCGGGGAGAGCGACGCTGATGCCGATGCCGATGGGGATGGTGAAGGTGACTTGGACGGCGGAGATTCGATCGTTGTGCCTGCCAACGCTACTCTGCCATTTAAACGTCCTGGTGGTGTGGCAGCGGCAGCTGAAGCCGAGGAAGAGGAGGAGGACGTGGATGATTTGGCGGGAGAGGATGACAGTGGCGAGGGTGATGATGCCGATGCAGAGGCTGAGATTCTGGAGGCGGTTGATGCTGCCGAGGAGAGCGGGTAAGCGTGCGTACCGTTGATTGTATGATTTTATGCTTTTTATGCCCCCCACCTTCCCTCTTCATCCCTCGTATCGTTGATCGATGGAGTGTATATGCGTGTCTTGGTTAATGTGTTTGCACCCTTCTTTTCTTGATGAAGACCTGTCCCCGTTTTTGTGTCATCGGTCCATGTCGATTGTCCGTACATACACGGCCTTCTCTATTCCTACGACCCATCGCTTTCGCTCTCGTAGATACTTACATACATTCCTTCTCTCTCTCGTCGTCTCAACCGTGTACACCTTTTGCTCTTAGCTTTCTTTTATGTACTCTCTCCCGCTATCTCTCGCTCTCTTTTTATCGAGCTACGAATCTTGTTTTTGTTTGAGAACGTTTTTATGTCTATAGATTTTCCTTTTCCTTTATCTCTAGCTCTCTCTCTTACGCTGCTCTTGTCGTATCGTTGTTTATTAAACGAAATGAAATGGATTTGAAACGCAATGGAGCAAAGGAAGGTGTGTTTTGAGGTGATTATCACTTCCCGCAGCTGGGACAGTCTTCGTGATACTCGGCAGAAGATGATCGTTTCCATGTACTTGCGGTGGATATCGATATCCAACTATTTCAAACTGACCAATGGAAGGGGGCGGCGCTCACACCCTGGTCTCGGTCGGTCGTATCTCTCTCTTTGCAAGACGGAAGCCCTTTGTGAGATTATTACCATTAGGGACAGTGCAGGCTGTACCCCATCCTCGTCGGTTTCCGTGGCCGTCGTTTAACCGTTCTTGCGGTATATGAACGGCCCATCGTGCGCCTGTTAATAAATGTCCCATCTGCCATGTCCCGCACTTCACTACTTTGAGTCTTTATTGACGTCTTGACAACTATCTGCCCTTACTACACTGAAAGATGAAATGGTATTTATGTGGCCAAAGGATCGGGAACCATCCAAGTTTCTTTTTGATGCTGCGGAGGTATACGCTCTTCTGCTCGTTATCGAACGACGTCAGCATTCCGGACAGATGATCGGTGTTCTGAGAAGATGGAGAAACCGCTTCAAAGCTCTTCTGACTGGACATCGTTGTGATCTATTCTGCAACTTTCAAAGATAGGCTACATGACGGGGAACCTACTGAATGTATTTTTGACAGCAACCATGGTGATGTGTCTCTACACACTTTCAGGTGCCCAGCTACAAGCGCCACCATCAACCCCTCTTCATTATCAGTGCCAGACGAGGTAAACGAGGGGTTGAGCACTGACAGTGGGAGTGAGCCAACTTGCCCTCTTTTTCATCTTCGACTCTGAATATGAAACCAGACTCGCCGAGAATTCAAGACGAATGAGGGTTGGGGGCGAACCTATGTGCTGATGAAACCCGATACCATGGTGCACGCCTATTGGTGCCAAGATTTCTCTTTTACGTTCAAAGTACGTTGCAGCCAAGGGCACTCGCAAGTACGTTTTGACCGCCCACTTCCTGTGATCACCATTTTTACTAACTGATGTCGGTTGTAAAGGAGGTGGGACCGGAAAGGTCGGGGAGCGGTGGTGCTTGGAAGAATATGATCCCTTAGATACTTGTAGATCTCTCTCGGCTGTCATGTTTCAAACAATCTACTGCTGCGGGTGGAGATAAGACTTTTTAAACATAACCCGGCGAGCGCAGAAGTGGCGGAGATGTCGGTGGGTAACTAAAGGAATCTATTCGCGTTATCGAAATATAGAGAAGAGCCAGAGTGTGAGTGAGCGAAAAGAGCGTCAAAGGGTCCAAAGTACAAGATATAACTGATGGGCTGAGCGGTTGGGAAGAAAAGGTAAGCGAAAAGTGTATAGTCACCAGAATGGAGGGCCAAAACATGTCCGGAAAATATCATATACGTTGTAAGCGCACAGAATTGAGATTTGAAGAGTGGTACCAGACCGAACCGGGTCCGAATCATACATTGATCACTTCCCCGATGATTATCACTTTTTCTGATTCCAGTTATCCAAGAACAAAAAAGAAGCACTGGAGTAGATTTCAATCTACTGGGTAGTTGTAAGAAGGTGATCGCTGACACACATGAGTACTAGGTATTTGACGCCCATCGTCTTTAAATACGCAGCAGTGTCCACAGAATCGAAGCTTTGCCACTATCGCTCCGGCCGCTCACCCATCTACTCTGCCGTTGCCGTCGAGATATTCTGGCACTGTCTTTCGATTTTATTCACGATTCCAGTGACAAGATGGAGGCTACTCGTGATCTGATTGTGATTGGCAGGGACACTGCGGTATGTATCTTGATCTGACCGAGCCCATGGATCGGTTAGTGAACTAACGCGCTTTTCATTCAGTATATGGACGGTTAGTCGCGCGTCTGAATAATATTTGCTAGCTAATGAACTGGTGCTCAATAGTGGCTTTCTTAACCCTTTACGTGAGTTATCTCGCCTATCTTCAGTTTCTTGACTAGCGTTTCGTTGACGACCTGGGCCCCTACATACCGACTGTTATCACTGTGGTTAGGCTTGTGACTACGCCGAAACTCTGGAGGATGAGGTTCGTTTGCTGATCTCAGCCAGGACTCGATGCCCAACCTGGACATTTATAGACATACCTGCAGGTTGCCTTGATGTGGTCAGAAAAATGGGGGTCGTCAAAACTTCTTTTTATGCTGGGGAGATATACCCTTCTGATCTTGCTTGTCATCGGGAAGTTGTTTAACATTCCAACTGTTGATAGGCTTCCTGAGAGGGTAGGAAATCAGCTCTCTGCACGGTGTGGGGTATCACTGAATGCATCATCATGGTCGTGATAGGTGTGTGCTGGCCTTTGGAATACGTACAATAGTATGTTACAGGCTACCTTCGACCGGCTTGATGCACGCTCACCACTTCTTTGGGTAGTCGCGGGTGTCATTGTCATCTATTCTGCAACGGGTAAGGACCATGTTACCGTCAGCGACGATGGACTGCAATAAGTATATTCACACAGGAACCATGATCCAGTGCCTCTATGCACTTTTAGGAGCTCGGGAGGTCCATGGGTATCTCTTAGGTGCAGCATACTTTGTAAGTCACAGCCTGAGACCTTCCATGCTCCGTGTATGGATTGAATAGTTCACTCGTAGATGTTCTTGGCTACCACAACTGTCCTCGTGGGAAATTACCTACATTACTCAAGCTGTGAGTGTATTCACCTCCTCTCACCCAGTCGGCGCAGGCGTCAACCAACCGTCGTAGACGATGAGAGCTCATACATGGGCAAATTTGGATATTTGTGCCAAGTGACGCTACCAAATCCGATTTTCGTAAAGATCTCAAGTTGGACGGTGTTCATAAGAGAGTCCGGTACGTGACAGATGTCCGCTCGAATTTGTTGTTGAATGTGCCAGGCTCAATCATCGGATGGTTGTCAGGCATGTCTCTTCTCGCCTTATTTACACTCTGGACACAGCTTAGACATCGGCCTGGACCGCTTACAAGAATAGTATACCGCGACGGAGGAATTTTTTATCTCACAGCAAGCTGTTAGTCATTTCGGTTGATCTCGATACAGGCGATGATTTGATTGGGCTCGTTCTTTTCATCCTTCAAAAGCTCTTGGACTCCTCATAGGAGTTTTTGGAACCATTCGTACTCGAGTCACTGACTACGGCTGGTGCCTAGCTGGAGGACTTCGCATAGTGCTTTACCCTTCCCTTTCCAACAGGCTGTTGCTCAACATTCGGAGAGACAGAGCAGAAGGGAACGAAGAAGGAAGGCACAAGGAATCCCCTATTGCGTTTACTCACCCGGTGAGCACGCGCCCATCCACAGGGAGGATAAACGGGTAGCGTGGCTGGCGTTGTAGTACGTATCTAGCTTCAGCCTGGTCATGTCATATCAGGAAGTGGTGCATTGCTAAGATAGGGCTAAGTTGTTCCGGGCTCCAATCTGGTAGGTCCACAACTCCACTCTTTCAACCGCAGCGAGACAATTACCCCGTGATTATTGACCCTGCAAACATCCTCTCTGTCTCGCCCTTCTTCTTTTCTGCAAAGATTGCGACAAATAGTTTGATGAACGTGCGAAATCGGGGCGAAACCAAAGCTCCTGTCAAGGCTAATGTTTGTCGCCACCGGTGTACATAGTCACAGCTTCAGACGAACACGAGGCGATAAGGTTCATGCGTAGTGGCTGGAATTATCCGTATTCAGCAAAATTTGGTATTCTCGTCCAGCTGCGGCATTCCTGGGCGTTCCGAATGCTGAATAACAAGTGAACGTATACGCCGTAGCGATACCTTTAGACATTTGCGGAAAGCTTCCTAGCTTCCTTCTGGAGATCACGGTTTAATACCGGTCAATGATTGAGGCCTTGCAAGGCAAAGAGGTTATAGCTTATCGGAGTTCGATGTGGGCTACATTTCCAAGAGAATTCTCGGATTCATGCAGAGAAAAAACACAGATCTGAACTTGAATCTCTACGGAATCGTCACTACCACTCCGGTATCTTTGATATACCTCGTGTTATCTGAGTAATTTAACTGAAGGCTACCTCCCATTTGAACAAGAGGCACTACCACCCGTTCATTCGTTCTATGAAGGCGAAGGACCATGCCGTGTCCGCCACTCGCTTCAAAATCGGCAGCGCGTCGACTACATCCACTGGTTTGGTAGTATGCTTGAAGATGACGCCGTTGTTCAAGGACTCGTAGCTCTTCATGCAGACTTTCACAATCGTCAAATTTAGGGATCCGGATGCCATTTTCCTTCAGGGAGTAAGGCAGAAATCGGTAACGCCCAGACTTCGAGTTATTCGACCCGTTTGCCCCTGCGGATTATTAATACTCTCCACCTTCTCAACTAATGGGTCAAATGGGACAGGCTGGAAGGAAATTCTTTGCCTGTACCTCGAAGCCCTATTACGCTTTGATTATGCGACAGTCACGATGGAAAGGTTGGAGAGGCTCGTCAAGTTCGTGCCGGATTCCGAGATCCCTGATCTCAAAGGTGAACACGTTGAGTGTGATAAGTAAACTTTCCTCCTCACATGGCCATTTCTTTGACCCTTCAATTAGCAATTCGATATGCGATATTCCGAGTCGATGCATTTGAATTGAGATCAAAACCGACGAACGGCCCGAGACGCTGTCTGACGCAGATATGGAACATGTGCCGAAGGCGAGGGACGTAGACATAACGCTCAAGGTGAGGTGTGGTTGTAAACCCGCAGTGGCAAGTGGAATGGCATGGAGTAAGGACTACTGACGAATAAGGGCAACTGATGATGATATGGACTGTGCAGTGTGTACTCGAGATCAGTGAGTGCGGGAAGCTGGAGATTGCGACGGAAGATATCCTTTTCATTGACAGCCATGTCAGAGAGTTAAACTGGGTGAACGAAAGAGGGCTGAGTACTAGCTCTCGTTCCGCGATCGCCTTATCGGGCCCAAAGGTATCGAGCCTCTTTGGCACGGTGTCAGGCGAAAGCTGGGTTCCTGTCGGACCTTGAGAGAATAGGTGTGGCAGTCACTATACGGAGAAGATCTGTGGGATGTACGCTTGCATCTGCAAGAGAGATATTGATCTCTTCCATGAATTCCCAATCGGGGGGAGGGTTATGTATCAAGCCGGTGCAGACGAGGCCAACCTATTCACCTCTCCTGAGACTTGTCCCGGAAAACGGTTCTTTGCGCCGTATATGGCCCCTCTATGGCTGATTCTTTTTCGCGAACCTAGATCAGAGCTCCTTTAAGCCGAGGTATGTTATACGATCGTGTTAGAACCAATGCCTGAGCAATATTACCTGGGATGTCCAACAGCAATCCACGGACGTGGTAAAATGGGGAGTTGAGGAGATAAAGCCTCCAATGTTCAAGTTAGCCAGGGACAGATCAGGCCGAAAATTCCGATAGTGAGCAGCCTATCGTTTGAGAGACACAACCACCGGTTGAAACAAGCGAGACGGCACTGTATATCTTCCATCGCTTGGGTTGAAGGAGGCATTGGTAGATGAATAGAGAGCCGTATATCAGTCGAAGATAGTGCCAGGGAACACCATAAAGGACAAACATGAAAAAGGACGACGGAAACCTCTGTGTTATCGACCACTGGGAGATGGTTGACAGGTCGGCAATGGACGAACATCTTTAGCAGAGCCTCGCTGGGAAGTCAGGGAATATGATTCAAGAAATTTTAGTGGTTGAGTAGAACGCTTAGCAGCCTCCTCTGCTCGTCTAGCAATTTAACAAGTCCGTCCTTGAGATCCTGGATATACAGTTTAACTTAGGAAATGACTTCTTCCGTTGGGACAAAGATACCCCATGGAATATCTTTAAACGGTCAACGCTTGCGCTCTTGAGGCCTTGGAACGCCGTCTAAATACACTTCAACAGATAGGCAGAGCTGCGTTGATAGAGCTAGATATCATACCCCGGTTGATTGGGGTTCAAACAGTGTTTGAACAGCATTCAACTGTCGTTTCCATTGCACTTGAACAGCTAAGGAAGGGGAGAAATAGAGTGAGCCATTCAAATGGCGTTTAAGTTCCGTTTGAGTGCGCTTCAGAATGCCAAAGCGGGGTCGACGGAGCTCTGAACATTCAGAGAACTGGGTAAATGACGCTTTAACCTAGGTATCAACGACTATACCAACTAAGACGTCTCTCCATCCTCCTTCCATTCAATATTGTGAGACGGTCGTCGGGCAGCAACATGGTCTACCAATCGCCCACCTTCTTCAGGCCATGTGCCATCTAAATCTTGAAACAGCACCCGTGCACTTTCAGCCATTTGACGAAACATGTTTGCTTTCTCTGCTGCACAGACACTGTGCCGAGATAAGCTGCCATCAACTGAAAGAGTTGCTCCAAACCCAGGGGTATGAAATCCTTCGTGGTTATCTGCGCGCTCCGGTACTGAGCTCCAAAAGGAACTCATTGATTCGCAGGCAGAGATGTACCGTCGGAATTCCTCCTCAAGAATCTCTACTTCCTCAACACATCGGAGCATGTCTGCACAGATCCGGAACCAGTGAACACGATCAGCTGTATGAGAAGAGTGTTTTGAGCTATGCATTTCTCCGTGAAGCAACATCTGCTCACCTTGGGCAAGGGATTCCATTTGATTCCGTTTTCTCGCCAATTGACATCCTGCGAAGCCCCCCGTAAAACCAAATCCAACTGTCAGTCATCTTCCCATCCCCAAGCTCCCGGGACTTGGCCGCATTCTTTTGATGCATGTCCTTTTCACGCAAACTCAGATAGTCGTCAATCTCGCCATCGTCTGGAAGATTATTGAGTTGCAGCAGTGAGATACGGGCTGCTCTGTATTGTGCTTCACAAAAAGACCAAAAATCACCGTAAAATGCTATAAAATCGTTCTAGTTAAGATGCACCACCACGATGGTTACCGTGGTGCCTCGACTATTCCTCGCGCTTCGATGTCGAAGCTACTCTTCACTGGTTCCCGCGCCACTGCGGATGGCAGGCGAGGTTGCTGAATGTCACTGATATGTATCATCTCTAATGTCGCGTCCTTGCTTTCTTGTACGACTCCGTCACACAAAGGACTCCGAGTCGACCCAATGTCCTGCCCTAGCTCCTCTACCACCCTCATCTCTGGTCTCCGNAGTCCACNTTTTTTGGCGGTGTATCGACACGATCGTTGAACGTCGCCGTTGTCTCCGTTTCGTAACTCTTGGAGTGATCCCCATCGCCGCTCTTGACTCCGTTAAACGAAATCGAAGTCGATACAGCACCAGGCTCCCCGGATGAAGCCATACGTCGGTACTTTCGAAGTTCAAGTAGGAATCGGGCTGTGAGAAGCGTTGAAAGGCTGGGATGGGCAAAATGTGCTCAGAACAAGGAGTCATTGCTCTTGGAAACACGAAGCGACGTACGGGAGTTTCAAGCTGTTCAGAGGTCGAGCAAATCCACCCCATACTTGCTACGGGTGTGAAAAACATTAAGAATCGCAATCAGAGCTCCTGGAGATTGTCCACATCGTCGATAAACGATGACTCACCAGATTGCAAACGGCGGTTACAATGGTAATCACCAAAACGGCGCTAGGAGCGTTGTGAGCTTCGTGCATCAGAATAAAAGGTAACGGCGGCTTGCTAACCTGAGATAGAGTAAACCTGGACAGCAAGAAGCATTCCGTTGAGAGGTCTGGCCCAAAATGAAATGGGAAGCTCACCTTGAGAGAAGATAATGTAATTGAGTGACCTCCTCGGATTCTCCCAAAATCTTGTGTCTTCGCGTATTGAGGACCAGGCGCGAATGGCCGCCATCACGAACGCCAGAATTTCGAAAAGGATCACCAAAACGCCGACTGCAATACCCACTGAGAGAAGATAGCTTAATACAGGAGTCGAGCTGGAAGAGGGGAGGAGCGGGGTACTTGCGTCTTGTGAGAGTTGCAGGATCCGAGCATTTCGTGAACGGCTCCCGGACCTATGCCATGATTGGGACCGGCTTTACAAAAAATGAATGAACGGAACGACTTACAATAAGTGCAACAATAACAGCTGCACCGATAACTCCCAACGTCCCCGCAATAATCTTATTTCGCTCACAGAGAGCATAGGTTCGGAGACCCCAAACGGCTGTCGTTGGACGATTGAGCAATTTTTTCATAGATGGCGGACAGAAACAAACCAAGAAGCCCAAAGTGGCCGAAGATGCTGAAGGCACCAGATACGACAGATACTGTGTCGCAGCTGCGAAGAGATCAGTCTCAGCCGCCGACCATATCACCTTCGGTTTACGCACTGGAGTGGATGAGGGATATTACTAGTAAGTAACGGTGTGAGAAATGACCAGATATCGTCGCCTGACGCACCCTAAGCCCAACATTCGTCTTGGCCAATGTCCATAGCAAGTTTGCGACCAGGTAGTACCGACAGCAGACGTAGAAAACAGTCGATAGCTTCTTTGGCTTCTTCCAAATGTACTCGATTTCATCGGGGAGGGTGAGGAGGTAGTCGTAATATAGTAATGCTAAAGTACGACAGGAATGGCACAATCAGTCATAGAGAGGCATAATAGACGTCGTTAACTCACCGAGACTGGCAATCTGGATGTCAAAGTCTGCCCTGCGATGATGGGATGGTCTTTAGCAAACATGTGAAAATTTGTCATCATCCAAGCCAAGACAGACCGTGTAAATTGAGCCCGCCTCACGACTCTGGGGTCGAAGGACATCTTGGAAACGCTTTCTTGGGAGTGTGCGTCGTCGCCAGAGGCAGGGTGCGAAAGGGCTCAAGGAAAGACCTTCCACGACGTCAAAGATGGGCTTGATGAGAGTACTTAACAATCTTGCAAACCCGGGGAATAAAGCTGAGTTTGACGGTGAAGCAATTCGGGGAAGCGAAGTTATCATATGGGCCATTTGGACCAGATTTGAACCACGCTTCTTTTGTGCTCTTTAGTACTTGGATTCCCAGGCCCGGTCTTCTATCTTGGACCTTGAGTTGAGACGGCGAGCCTGAAGTTGTGAGGAACGTGTCCTAAGCGTACAGATGTGCAGAAACGAGGCGGGCTCCACTCAGACTTATCAGGTATAGTGGAAAGTGTGGCTCAGGGTCTTAATAAATTCCCGTAAGTCGTGGTGGTTGAAAATTAGATGTGAACTAAGAGCACCTCCGTCGAGGTTCGAAGATATCGAACGCGAGGAAGGGAGATGCGAATCACAGCTGTGTAGTCGACGGGCGTTGTGCTCGAGGACAAGGACGACCTTTGAATGATAAGGATAATTATTGCTTCGCGAGGACATACGCGAGCTGAGAGCGGGCGGCGTTTGGGGGGCTTCGGCCGGAAAGAACTCGGATGCCACGAGGAAAATGTCATGATGCTCCGCCAAGGATGATATACCTCTCACGGGCGCTTCTCCCTGAGGCGGCAACGGCGAAAGAGCGCCTTAAAGGAGATTTGAGCCCCATACCATCAATCTACCATCTGTTCATTGTGATTGCCCTAGGGACAGAATTAAGAGAAGAGGCCTGTAGGCTGTACGTAGCTACGTATTATGTATGACAAAGCGTCGGCTGAGTAAGTAGCAATGTTCATGCTGCGTGGTGTAAATATAAATTCGTTGGGTCTTGACGTCCGTTGAATTATGAATGTTGTTGATACGGCGGGAGTTGGTCTTNCCCCCCTGTGGGTTGATTGAAGATGAAGGCTAAACGGAGGTGGATTTGGCTCGCTCGTGCTATCTCGTTCCCTATAAGTAGTGGCTTCGTGCTCCGATGCGTTGGAGGGTGTCGGTGGGGGTATGGGGACTGTGTCAAGCGAATGGAGAAGAGATTTAATGGATGCGTTCAGGCCTTCGAATGTCGAATCATTGTCTG
Organism: Candolleomyces eurysporus; assembly: GCA_027579435.1. Lineage (NCBI taxonomy): Eukaryota > Fungi > Basidiomycota > Agaricomycetes > Agaricales > Psathyrellaceae > Candolleomyces > Candolleomyces eurysporus. The sequence continues at coordinate 13,447 of JANBPK010000960.1, forward strand.
GGGTAGACTGGGATGCTGTAGATGTAAGGAGAGTGAGAAGCGAATGAATTTGAAGGAGTTCTTGATGTCTTGAACCCTCGTCGCTCGGTGAAGAATGCGGCTCAACGGGACTGACAAAGGAAATCGACGGTGGGATATCGTCCCGCGGTACTTCAGACCCTGAGGGAGGGTGTGCTTCTGTCACCGGTCCCGGTTCTCCAACCAGTTTCAACATCTCTTTCTTCAAGTCCTCCACCAATCGTCCTTCCTTGGATTGCGGATCATATCCCTCCGGCGGTGCTGCCTCCAGTAAAAGCTGAACTTCTTGTATCATCGCCTGGAGCTTTGATATGCGTTCAAAAAGGATAAGGTGAAATGGCGATGTCGTTGGTATTTGCTCGGAAACTTTCAATGATGCGATAGACGAAGACAGACGGAATAGTGAGGGGATTTCGTCCGCTTCTCTATGTTTATATGCCGGTAGAGTGGTATCGTTCCGTGAATCGTCATATCGATTTGTTGGTATGCCTTCGCGCCTTTGCGGCTGAGAGGATGACGTTCCGAGCTCAACATCATCCGTTCTTTCTGATGTTTGAAGATGGGAGTCAGATTCCCAAGAACCTCGGAAAAGGACAAGACTCACTTAGTCCCTCCCTTCGCTTCCTGTCCCAACGAAAGGCGTACCATACTGCAGCCAACCCACCGAGTACACCCAATACAACAGCAATAGCTATGCGGAGGTCCTTCCAAGAGAGCCCCCCCTTCCGAGGACATGTTTGTGTAAGGTTGAAGGTGTCTTTGTGTTGTAAACTCGGAATGGCGCGTTCTAATACCTTTATATACTCTCCGTTCAAGTTCGTCCTTTGAAGCAGTGATTGGGCCGAGGCTCGAATCATCGAGTAGCTAATTTTAGTTTTACAGCACTGTGATGTCTTTGAGACGATCTGGAGCAAGGAAGTGTATGAGGCGGGAGCTTTTGTTCAAATGCGCAGCTGCTTGCACCGCCTCAAGGATTCACCCAAAGGGCTCGGATGGTCATAGATCCCGAGGTGACAAATTAGTCCTACTGCATCGTAGCGGCGCCAGTCCCCGACTGCGGATGGGTGGTGAGTGGTAAGACACTCACAGGACAAGCCCCAATAGTACCATCTGGAAGACCTGAAACCAACTGAAAGGGTGACAAAGATCCCCGTCGAACCCAAAAGTCGAGAAAAGATTTCGCTCATTGGGCCAATCCAAGTATTCAAGTCTTATAAATGAAGCCAATAAACACAGCCTTCCGCAATGCTTCCTTCAAGTTGCCGACTACATCGAGACCGACCAGAACATCTCATCGACAGGACAGGGGAATGTTCCATTTGGTTTCTGAGGTTGTCAACAACGAGTACACAATCAACTGAAGAATCTATGAGAACAACGACTGGGAATAATCAGTGCAGGGCGGTATGGCATCGCAAAGGTGATATGCTTGGCAGTGTAAATTGCATGAGTCGGAAAACAAAGGAGTTATTCCACACCGAATGGTGCAAGAGGAACTGTGAGTAGCCAGTGACAAAGGAGGAATCCGTCGACTAACTCAATGACCTGTCCCAGAAGGTGGAGTAAATCATGGTTATGGCAGGCTCTCTTCCGGGTGATAGATGTTGCTCAGACCCGAGGAACAGAGGGAGCAAGGGTACAGCGACGGTGGACCCGACAGGCTCGGAGTAGGATGGCGCAGGGTACGCCATGAGATTCCCACACATCTAGATTTGGGATAATGCTCTCACCAGTTCTTGGCCTGAGAGCGTCTACGTTTCGACGGAACAGATCCCTCCCCACACCTTGTGTGGAGTCGGGGACTCAGTTGTGCTGAATGCCGATGCAGAGCGGCGTGCATATCGGAGACTCAGGAACCACCGGTACAGCATAGCATAGACTGTTTCAAAGCTGAACTAGAGAGAATAAGCTCTGTTCGCTTCGGAATACATGGATCCTCGGCTCTTGATAGCGTGAGTTACTCGTAGTAAGCTTGAATTATCTCCCAATCCCGACCTTCGACTCCCTCACGCAGACCATGACTGGAGGGGATCAGAAATTGACGAGATCAGCGGGAAGTCAGATGGAATATAGTCACGGAATTTGAACGTACACTTCCGAAAAGTGCTCGCGAAGCTCCTGCGTCGGGATGCTGGATTTAGTCCCACCGTGGCTGTTGTTGGGATTTTGCATACAAAGGATGCACCTATTGAAAGGAGGATCGACTTGATAAAACACTGGATTCCGCGGTCCGTCTTTGTACGAAACCTGAGGGAAGTGAATGATGTGCTCGCCACAGGGATAAGGTATGGGTTGCCTCAACGGCGGGGGAAGGGTAATACCATGTCTAGGATATTCATGACAACCTGCGACCGAAAATGCAGAGAGCTACGCACTGTTCCTTGAGATGTTGCTCTACGCTGAAATACGTCCCTAGGTTGTCCAGATGCTCGGCGCAATGTGTACATGCCCAGATTGGGTCCTTGAACCGTGGCCACTCATGTTCACGAGAATGAACAAACTGGGTTGCCTCAGGAGTCAGAAGGAACCAGAGAGGAGGCGATGCAGGAGCGGTGCAGTGCGATGCCACTGCGAGAAAGTGCTTGATCTATCAGAAAATAGACGAGGGTTGGTTAGTCAACAGCACGCTCATCAAACACGTGCTCACAGATTCTCTCCAAGTCAACGCTCGTCTAAAGTAATGTCCTCCCCGGCTTTGAGACAAGTAAGGGGCCTCACTGCCAAAGAAAAAGCGAGCATTGAGTTTGTCGAGATCTTGTGGGGTGGTTGTCCAGGGGTCGAGGTCTAAACACTTCAAGAGAGCCTCCATGGCTAAATGCCCTGCAGCTGACCATCGGATGTCCAATGAGTGGTTACAGACACATCGGTGTGATAGGATATCGTCCCAGNCATAGCAGGGAGTGAGATTTAGGGCAGTCGAGCAGCAAAAGCTCATTATTGCGAGGTCGATCATGTCTTTGTGGAAGGAAACTCCTTGCTTGTCCTTGTATTTCAGTTTGATTGAATCGGGAACCAGCTCTTGGATATCTTGTCGAAATTTGAGACGCCACGTCGACACTGCAGTCGAGATTTCGTCCGCAATGGCTGAATCTGGAACACTCTGAGGGTTGAACCGCGGGTCTCCGGAGGGAAGCTCGTTGAACAGTTTTTTGAAGAGAGGGGTTGAGTCGAACAGAAGGGAGTGATGTGGGAGGTACTTCCATTCGGATGTTGGACGAGAAGCTTTATGTCGGTTGTAGACATCCACCAGAGCCTTGCGACACTCTTCCTGGATTCGCTCGGCTCGACTTTCGCACACGTCGGATTCGATCGCCGCAAGATGATACTTGAGGTCTTGAAGTAGCGTAACTGACGTGAGCAAAAACTGACCAGTGATCTCCGGCCAAGGAGTACTCACCCCTCCTCTTTGAAAGTCCGTGCAACTCTCTTTGATCGAAGTATTCATCCAACTCGATAGACAGATCTCCCAGATCATTTTCGTCATACCCAATCCCACGGAAGCACTTCGTAGATCTGGGGGGACAGCTTTCAGAGTCGTTCTGAGCGAGAGCGACAAGATTTGCTCACCTCGTCTCGTACCAGGCTTTCTCGAATTCACGCATATCCGCAAACACTTCCTCGGCCCATGAGTAGCATTGAATGGCATGCTATACGGATAGATCAGAAAGTGTGGGATCAGCGAAAACGAGTGCCTACATCGTTCAAAGCTGACAGTTCATCGCGTTTTGCAGCAATGATTGACTTTCGGGGTGAGTCTTCTCCGCTTGTTGGTGCCCCTCCTATTCCCCAGCCGAGACGTAATACCTCCAAAACTTCTTCCTTCAGGTGATCATGGCCCCCGGAGTCAGAATACGATCGCTGGAGATTCACGGCTAAGGAAATACAACTTAGGTGAGGCTGAAATAGGTACCAAAGGGATTGATGCGGTACTTACAAAACCAGAGCGACGACCGACACAGTTGATGTATCCTAGATTCCCATGAGATGATACTGGAATCATCAGAGCCCGTGTCCGACACAGAATCATCGTCGTAGTCACCACGCAAGTCGTAGGCTTGTTCGAACGTAATCATCGTTACCCTTCGCTTCAAACCGACGTCAGCCTGGTGGCAACTCTGGGAGACGATAGATACTCACACATCTTTGGCAAAGTTTCTGGACAAACGTGAAATCGAGCTCTGCCCAATCTGCCCCACACTTCTAAGCAACATAACCGCGGCACGATATCGATTCTGAGTGAATGAATGCGGGCGAACACGCGACAATCGCACCTCACAAATAGTTGGTCCGAAAAGAAACGCCGCCCAGGCAATCGGACGAGACCTGAGCCTTTGGGGAGGAGCAGGGACCTGGCCTTCGTGTCCCTCAAAACTTGACTCCCATACTGAAACTGACGCAGGGCTCAGTAGCGCCTCACGGAGCCATTTCGATGACGTTGAGAGGTGATAGAGATCCAAAGGGTGAACATGTCCGAAAATCTAGATTGTTGACGCGACCTCTGAGCGGCATGAAGCAATNAAAACGCCAAAAAAAACTCGCCTCAAGGATGATTTCCAACGGCAAGTCAAGAAACGTGGCCAGATTGTTCTTCTCCAGCAGCTTCTTGTCACGTCGCTCATGTGACTCGAGTCTGAGCTTCCTGAGAACGAATCCTCGAAGGTAGTTTCCTAAAATTGACTCCTTCAGCCACTGGCTCCTACCAGAGGATAGAACTCACTAGAACGAGGGTGGCGAGAGGTTGGATGACATCCAGCCACGTTCTTCCCTTTCCATTCGCGACTGTGATTGCAAAGCAAAGACTGAACAGTTCCTTGAAAATGGGTATCTGGGAGCCTAGAGAATGGCAGATCGAGCAGTTGTTCGTCGATTATGGACTCCATTTGAGGTCGCTGTTGACAAGGAGGATCCCGCGCGGCTGCCACTGCCAGCGATGATTTGATGAGATGGCGTTCTCGGGCTTGTCGATGACGTTGCCCCAGAAAGTGTTCCCCGGTCACCTAGTCGGCATTTAACTAACCGTTGCTGAAAGCATTACACGTTCATTCACGTATCACTCCAGTTGTAACGTTCGGCGACTGGGGCGACATCTCTCTATGCGGCTGAGGTATTACTGAGGGGACTTCTCAGTAAATCCAAGGTTTTGCAGGAAGAATTCATCCCACCCCGAATCATAATCGCCGTAAGATTAACATATATGATGGTAAACGGCTCTGAGACCATCTTAAACGCCCATGCTAAAGCGATTATGGAGTAAGATGCTACCTGGGCGGTACAGAACGGGATAGTAGACTCGAGAAGCACAGAAGCTACCTGCGTCAGATTCCGCTCGGCTGAATTGACCAATGATTCATTCTTGCAAGTGTTTACAGGGTCGTTCAATCATAAGAACGATCACGCTGACGATAAGCGACCGGCTCACACTTTTGCGACGTTCCCTCGTACAGTGCTGAGTCAGGTCAGTTAATAGTATATGGTTTCTCTCGGGCAAGCGTCCACATCTACTTCTGCATTTGAGCCAGTGTTCGTACCTGGAGGCGATGGCCGGAACGCAGCAATTTCCCACCAGAAAAGAGTGTGCCTTGTCCAATGATATCCTTTGACCTAGATGAATCCAGGTTTATATATGCTCACCTTCGAACGTTCATGAGAAATGCTGGACGCGCATTCTCCTGCAAGCCGATTTGATCTCCGCTCAGACGTGGGAGATTTGTGGCATCATCGTTTCGGTCGGCTGGCGGCACTTGACCATGCTCCCTGACCTCCCTCTCGAACTATGGCACCGTATACTCTCTTTTACCTGCACCGAGGGCGACGATGATCTCAATTGCAACACTCCTCTTGCTCTCTCTCGCACCTGTCGCGCGCTACGCCGGGTATCGCGATACCACAGATACCACTCCGTGACCATTCGAGGCTGGGAGCACCTTTTGGCTTTCGAAGAGCAGCTCAATTCCCATTCTACGTCAACCGGAAGACCTGGAGAAGAGACCCTGGCTCTAATAGACAATCACAACGAGGGGCTTCGAGCTGTGGGGCACAGTGGCATTGTCCACTTGAACGTTGAGATTGAAGAGCTTAGGGGGGTTGCTTATCCTGACGGAGACGAGGACGTGGACGAGGACACCAGCGATGACACGTACGTTCCTAGCTCGGACAGTGAGGAGGAAGGAGATGAGGATATGAAAGAAGGCAACGAGGATGCTGACGGCGACGAGAATGATGAGTTGGATGGGCCGTGTGGCAGCGAAAGTTTGGATGCACTGGGTGTACAAAGTTCTGGGAGCGAGGACGATGAGGTGGACGACTCGGAAGACGACGAAGACGCGCTAATGGAAGAGCAAGCTCACGATTTCGCTGAAATCTCCGACTTCGAATTGGCGGAATTCGTATCCGACGCAGAAGCAATCGCTGAAGAAAAACACGTCAGTTTACTCGACAGCGAGGCGCAACTGCTCTCCCACCTTCAAGGAGGACGGCCCACTGCGCTCGCTCGCATTGAGTTTCGCGTATTTTCCGCTCTCCGACGTCTCCTTCTGGCTTGTGCACCTACGCTTGAGGTTCTTACCCTTCGCTGGAAACCCCGATCCACCTTCTTCCTCGAAGCCGTGTTCCCTACCCTCCCTAGGCTCCGCCGACTCATTTGGGATAGCGACAAGGAAGGGTGCCGCAAGATGACCCCGATTTCTTGCGAACGGGAAACTCCGGCTCCCGTCGTCTTTCCTGTACTGCAGCACTTGGATATCAAGGCTGAGAGTAACGCTCGTATGGTGGAAGACCTCTTCTTGCTAGGTCCGGGCGTGCCCAAGGTTTCAGCACCACAGGTTTTACTCCCGTACGTTCTCCCCTTGTTTTTGGATAGAACTGATGCTAATTCGTCTCAAGGAAAGTCGCCTTGCCTGTTGCAACGAAGGAAGTGTATGTCTGTGTTGGACCTGCGTGGGAATGGAGCCTGGGTCAGTTGGACGGGGCAGAAGTTGGTCGGCTGTACCCTTGGCCCAATGCTAAACACCGAAGTGTTGCGGCGACGTACTACGCTGTACCGCGGACCAAAGCCCAGCACCTCAAGGCACTCCTTAAGCAGCTGGCCCATTTTACGCAGGAAATGATTGAGGATGGGACAGGGGATGACGATCCTAATTTGCAGCATGGGATTGATGTTTGTATCGATCTGAAGAGTAGACTTGGGTGCGAGTAGCTCGCTAGTTCATTATGAGTTCCTGTTAATGGCGATGTACTCCTAGTCGGTCCATTAGGATATATGAAGAGACATCGAGTGACGTCTTCTGGGAGCTTGGCCGTTCTATGTAATCTATGTGTTTGCGACGTCTCAGCTCGAGCTTCCATGCAAACGTAGCGCTCTGTATGTTACAGCCGCAAGTATCTTCGTCCATACACCAGGATTCTCCCGGTATTTCTTTCCCAACCGATGAGAAGGGTATGGTACTCCGACTGTCGAGCGAGATTCCCTGTGAATGCGCTCTCATAACTGGGGGAATTGCGATCTCCGAGATCGTCGTTTGTAGGTCTAGTATGAGCACCGGTTCTTTATGAAAATACTTCATGCTTTGTCCACGTTGATGCACTCCCCACCCTCTCGAGGTCTGCGGCTAGCCCTTTCTACGCGAAAGCAGGATTGTCAGTTCTTCACAAGTCTCAATTCTTATATCGTAGACGCCCTCGATTGAGGGTGCTTGGAACTTGGTAAGGCCACAGTTCAGGAACGGTCGAAGTCGTCAATCCTGCCCGTGTCAATATTGGGGATGAGAAGAAAAGCCCGCTGGATTTAAAGCGGTAATTATTATGTACATGGTATCGAAATGTATACTATCAAGAAGTGCGACCTCTAAGCAGATTACAAGGAGTCTCAAAATTTAGTCGAACCGACAAGCTATTCTGGTGTCTTTGAACGCACACTAACCTCCAAACGGACGACACAGAAGGCAAAGGTACCCAAAGAAGGATAGATGGTATTGCTGACGCCGATAGTTGGGAACGATCGATAGATCTGAAAGAAAGGAAGTGGAATCAATGGGTCGGCAGTCGTAGTCTTGTGAAGGATTTTGGACCTACCATCCTGCCCGCAAATGGGCAACGTCTCATCAGACTTTGGTCAACTCTGTTATCAGCTCCCCCCAAAGATCGTCGTCTACGCAAGGACAATCGACCAGCTCGAGGCGCTGCCCATTCCAGTGCGCTATTATCTTTGGGAGTATTCTTTGAAAGTCGGTAGGGATGTCCACGAGAACCAAATTTGAACAGTTCGGGATCTGAATGGGAGATGGGGAGGTGAAGAAGCAGTGGATGAGGATGAGCGTCTGAGTATAGGTGATTCGCTTGAGAGCAAATTCGATCGAGTCTTGTTTGGTGCGCTTGATGATGAGGCGACGTATGGAAGTAGAGCCAAGAGGTGTCACATCCTGGGGAGACTCCGACGGCGGTGACGACGAGAGCGCGGCATGAGAGCTAGGCCCTTGGATCAACCATGGGTGACCATCATTGATAGGCTCGAAGGTGTCCAATGCCAATGTTCCGAGTCGTGGAAAAGACGGTAAGACGTCGAGGAAGAAGTGGTGAATGAGTGCGTCAGAATACCCGTCGACGCGGAAGGTAAGGTGGTTTATGCCAAACGTCTCAACCATCGGCATGCTAGAGAACGCGTCCTCCACTCCGGATCTACTTCGCGAGCTGGAAGATCGAAGCATGGCTAACAGGTTCCTCCCATCGATGTAAATTGTCGTCAACATCTCATGGACTCCAACTTGGCCGATTGAAGGTAGGAGTGAGCTGGACGAAGGGGGCAGGAGGATGGAGTCATCTGCGTTGCATCTCAACACCAGATTCCTCAGCCTTCCAAGTCGATGAGCATTCCCTGAGCGGAGAAGGAGTGACTGAAAGTCGGGTAAAGATGAAGCTTGGTTTGTCTCCACCACGAGAGCCTCGACCCTATCCAAGTGCCCCTCTAAAGCGCCCAACAGAACCTCTACAGACCCAAACTCATTAAGGTCAAAGGTACGCGGAATCTTCTCCTTCCTGAGAAGGTAGACGCAGATAGTGAGGGTTGCAGAGCGGGTGAGGTGGATATTGAGAGGAGAGGCCGAGATAGTTTCGACGGTGTGTGGTGTATCAACGTAGATTGTAATGTGTCGCCACATTGAGGGAGTGCGACATAATATATCATGCCAACGTCGACAGACGCGACCGAGGTAGTAAAGGCGAGGGTGCACCCGCTCCACGCTTCTGGAGAGATCCACTTGAAGGTCGAAGTTGATGTTTGGAGTAACGGCGTGTTGCAGGATGGAAGTGATGGTTTCAGTCGTGAGTCGTCGGATGGGGAAGTGCCTGATAGACATAGATGCAATTGGTGATGAAACAGACCGTCTTAGGATAGGTAGGCGAAGTTAGGCGATACTGAGAAACTTGCTCTGAGTATTTGAGCAACCGTCTGCTGCGGGAATCCCGTTCGAGACGTTAAAAGAGAGGCTTCAAGAGCAGCTTGGATTACGAGTAACAGAAGTGGCTGGAGATTGCGAGCATAGATTCGAGATGCCGGCTTGACTTAGCTGGGACTCTGTCGCAAAATGGGATTAGTGCGAGGTACAGCAAAAAGGAGGAAGAGGAACTTGTTCGTGGTCAGTTTTGCAGCTCGGCGCCCTCGAATGGAGGTTCACGCCCATTTTCGAATAAGGTTTAGGGTACTTTTGGGCCTTCAGGTGACCGTTTGTGCAAAGAATGACAGAATTTTGCAATTGCTCTGCGCCATGAGGTGCCATCTTGGGGTGGAGATCGGTGCCGGAACTCGATTAAGCCACCTTCGACTCTCATTGTCGATTGAATTTCCCGAGATGGCACTCTCCGTGATACCGCGGGAGTCGATAAGAAAAGTAAGACTCTGAGTCAACCAAGTCTGCCGCTGCTCGAGTTCGGAAGGATCGCCAGCAAAATCTTCAGCGCTTAGTAGAAACACGGGAAGCAATTATCTCAAATTCATCTTTTCGAGGACCTGTCAGGGCTGCAAGGGGTTCGCTACATTTGATATACTAATACGAGACGTTGAGATATCGATCGCGAGATGGGATTCCCGCAATCCATCCAGGCCAGGCCCGTTGGTTTGCCCTAACCCGGCCAATAATCCAACCTGAGGTATCTCCTCACCCGCGTTCGGATGTACACGGTCAACGAGATCCGAATTTCGTGACACTCGCCATCGACGCCGAGGTGAACTTGTGCTGGGCAAACGACGGTCTTATCGTGCTGATTAATTTTGACGGAGTCACGGTGAACTAGAGGGGAGGAGACTGGTTACGAGGACTATAGGTTGCGTCGGGAGAGTCGTGCTAGGCGGGTTGGACCGTTGGAAACGTCCCGGCCAATCAGATCGTTGGGCCTTGTCGTGAGGGTGACGACCTACACAAATGACGCCAGACAAGACAAGCTTAAAGGGTAGTGATCTTTCAATGGGAAGAATGAGAAACACACTCGCATCAGCGTATCCACGATCCCTATCTTCAGCATTGTCATCCCTCACGGTCTCAATACTGCTGCGGATAATATCCTTCCTCCGATTTCTTACGATTAGAGCACCCTTCGTTGCTGCCCATTCCTTCGCCGAGAGCGAGAACAATGACAGGTCCGCTCGGAGTAGTCTGAGTGGGGGTGGGAGGTATGATGATAGTAGGAGGAGTTGTGGGATGACGGCGAGTTGTGGTTGGCTCCACCAGATTGGCATTGGGAATACTTTGGGTCAGCGCGAAAAGACCGAGTTAACATAGAGAAATTGGGTTGCATACACTCGTTCAGTTTCACGAACGACCGCAAGAAGGACTCCGCCTGGATTGATGATGGACAAAGAAAGAATGCTGAAAGAGAATGTAGATGCGGCTCCCAGAAAGAAGCCACAAAGCTGAGGCGCGAGCAAAAGAACGAGAGACGCTCTCACTGGGTCATAGACTCGTAGACAAGGTGTTGAACCAAGTATGAAACGTCAGGAACAGGAGCGGGACGGCTAGGCTTATCGGAGGCGTGGAAAAAGCCAATGCAATTGACGCCTTCGGAAAGGTGAACGGAGGATACAAGAAGGTATTTTTTTGCGAACGGCAATACACCTGAATACTCCTGAACGATCTACGAAGCCGCCGGTACCTGCGCGAACCAGGGAGAAGGACTAGATCAGCATATGAATGAGCAAACGGTCGAATCGAGAGCAAGAAGGAAGAGGCTCATATACCGTTGTAGTATAGTTTACCCATCGAAGAATCTCGGAATAACGAGAGCAACGTGCGTAGCGATTCTGATATATCTAATCGTCGCCCCAAGAGAAGAAATCAGAGATCACTCACCATTGACGGCGATCCAGGAGAACGAAAGAGACAGCAAGGTGGACGACGCGTCATTGCCAGGAAATTTTCTGCGATTCTCGGCAATTGCCGCACATCTGCGTGGGTGACAATTACCGGGATGGGAGACAACCCTCGACCGCTCCGACTCGGCTCAGAGCAAACGACGAGCACGTCTCTCCAAGAATTCTGCCCTGATGACGGTGACAGGGTCGATCATGGCCTCGCTTGTTGGAGCCGGTCAGTTTGCGTATAATGCCGAGGTGTGTGCAGTCTTCGAATTCGTCGTTCAAAAAATTTTCTTTCCCCCATTTTCGTCCCTTCAACTCGTGCACTTGGTCATTTCGGTTTGTGTCACCGTCTTCTCGTCATCCTGAGGCTACGGAACTTGGGATTATGCTCGTCCCATCAACCTTCCCTCGTTTCTATTTCGCTTCGTCCATGCCATACGGTGCGCGTTTACCCCACCCATTTACCCTTTAACGTTTCGATTGACTTTGTTGCCCGGAGCCTTTCGACTCGTCTTCCCCTTTTCTACATCATCATACTCCGGGAGAGCACGTTCCCATTTACCCCCAAACTGCCCTACCCCCAAAGTCGTTCCCGCTAAATCTTACTTGAGAAGGGTCGATCTCGCGCGTTTTGATAGGCGACTGCTGTCTTGGTCTCGGGCTCAAGGCTCGATTAATTCGTGCTTTGCCAAATATTCTGGGATACTTCTCCTCTTTCGTTGACTTGCTTTAACGCTCAGTTCTTCCTCGCCACTTCCACATCGCTTTTATTGCAGTTGGCCTTTTTCTCTTCTTCCCCGATCTTACGTGCCATACGGTGCAATGTACGTAGATTCCTGTCATTGAGTACGTGCTCGTTGGCCTTGCTTTCAAATTGATTCAGCCTCGTTCTCCCCGAGCCTTTCCGATCGCCATTCGTGGGTCTTTCGATCGTTCTTTCCAATTCTGTGCATCAGTGCACCGTCCGAGACGCCACGTTCTATCCGTTTTATTTCCATCCCAAATGCTTGTGCCTGTGAATCTCTTCTCCCCTCGTGCTCAACTAGGTCTGGACCTGTAGCTCCCCATGTCGTCCTCGTGTACCAGACCGTCCTCTGGTTACGTATAGCTGGATATAAAAGTCTCCATTTGGTCAGCGCGCCTGCTCGATGTCGAGAAGCATCTCCTCCGGCAGTGTTCTCAAGATCCCTTTCTCGATTGAGCCAAGCAGGCGACGTTGTGGTCTATGGCCTCTCTGCGTTCAAGAGTCTGCATTCAAAGGCGCACTTCTCCGATCAGGTCGGTGCAGCCTTTTGATCCAGAGATTGCCCTCGTGTCTTTCCGTTGTGCGATGTAAGCGCTGGGATATATGCTGTAGTGCGTCTCCAGCCTTATTTACGCCGATTGCTGTTTACACTGAATCAAGTCAGTACGTGTTATCTAGTGAAGACTTACCACATCGGTATCTATCCTTCCTAGCCGGTGATCCTGAAACGTTCGAGTGAATGCTCAAGGCAGTGCAAGCGGCCTGGCATGCGAGCAAAGGACCGAAGTCCACACGCCTGCGTGTCCCAAACTGTCCAATTGCATCACAGTGCTGTAAAGCGAAGACGACCTCGCGCGACGCATTCTGCGCAGTCGTGAATTGGAGTTCGGCGACTTAAACTGCTGTAAAGCAGGGCTCCATCATATATACCAAGGTATTCAGAGAACCCACATTTTGAAATTATTCTAACCCGCAGCTTGAGCCTCACGACTTAAACATGGGATCAGGTCGTGCACCTCCAAAGGAACTCCGAATTGTTTTCCCCATCGTGTTTGGGATACTCGGCGGACTAGCTCTAGTCTGGTGGCTCGTTCGGTGGGACAGAAAACGAAGGCAGGTGGCCCTGCACGGTGGGTGATGTTGCCGTTTCACAGGTTCATCGTTCTCAGATCCAATTGCAAAAATTCAGGGACAGTTTGTGACGATATGGAGCTCGGAAGTTCATCTTCCCGTCCACAAGGGCACGAAGACATGTTGACGAACCGACATGACGGGTCGCATCATGATAGCACCCTTCCAGCATACAGGAAGAAAGAAGCAGACGAAATCCCTTCCCTGTTCCATCTATCCTCGTCTATCGCCTCGCTGAAGACCTCCGAGCGAGACCTGATGACGTCGCCATTTCACCTCATCTTGTTCGAGCGGATATACCGGCTACAGACTTCGATCAAGGAGGTTCAATTATTACTGGAGGTAGCACCACCCCAGGGATACGTGCCTGAATCGAAGGAAGCACAGGTAGTTGAAGCCTTGAAGAGGGAGATGTTAGAATTGGTTGGGAGACCGGAACCAGCGACAGGACTCCCGGAGCGAGAAGCCTCTCAGAAGGCCTCGATGTTGACCGTTGCCAGTGCCGCTCCTAGCCCCGATTCCTCGCCGAGCGACTCGGAGGCTTTCAGCCGACATCAGCAACTTGTTAAAATACATTCTCTTCTCGCTCTCCTCACACCTATTCTATCCAGGTCTACCCCGCATCACGACCCGACGTTCGAGGGCCTTGACGCATCCACCAAAGCTCTGCTCCGTTCACTCGGTGCTGTCCCCATACCTCCCTGCGGTCCTGAAGCTGTGGAGCATGGAACCTCCGATCATGGCGAGCGAGATAGTACTGGGATCGAGCCTAATCACCCCGTTCCGTTCAACCTTCAACCACGATCCGCCCCTAGCATTCAGGGAGGGCAACTCCCGCCTTATATCTGATTATTTTGATGATTCAAACGAGCTCTATACCCCTATCTAGTTTATTTGTATGTTTTCATTTGTTTGTATCGCTAGTTTGCCGTTCATACACTTCCATTTTCCTTACTTTTTTTACTGTCGTATTCCTTGAGCTTATTCCTCTATGCGGCTCTCTTTTCGAAGGTCTGGTACGTCCGTCTGCATTAAAATTTCTCTCTTATGTTTGATCGTTGGACTTGCCACTCTCGGCCTTTCTGCCTATGTCCGTTCATCCGCTCCCTTATGTCATCGTCCCCGCCAATCGATCGACCTTCTTCATATCTGCCTCCATTTCTAGGTGGTACAATGCCACCTAATGCGCTTCTCTATCCGTTATTGATAATGTTAGTCTTTCACTGACTAACCTATCCCAAAAATGCATTCAAAGTCGTTCCTAACTACCAACGCATTGCTCGATTTTTAGATCATGTTTGAATAGATGAGGTAGGAATCGAGCGGGAGCACAGCGGGGCACCTCATGAAAAAGTATCCTGCGCAATCTGGAGTCCGATTCCTTGACAGCCGACTCAGTGCTCATGGGCATGATCACGCTCAGTGAGCTCGTGGAAAGGCCAAGGAGGTATGAGCTTTTGGAAAACTACCTCGGAGAATTAACTTGAAGCTTTTCTAGCTCGACGAGGATATACAAGTCAAGTGCCAGTACGATTCGCTCAGTTTTGCTGCTCGCTTTCCTTGAGGCGAAAGTTAATCGTGGTTTTAACAGGATATTTAGACAAATTCGACGAAGTGTAGACGATCAAGGACAAAGGCCATCCTATAGTTATGAAATTATCTTTACGTCTCATCAATCAGTTAATAAGTCGCTCCGTCGACTCATCATGGTGAGAGAGAGGTGTAAGTGACTCAGTCGAACCTCTTTCGATCATCTCTGATGCGCTTCCTCTCCTTTCCGCTCTATCCCGTCTCCAGTTTCTGACACCCCTTCGTAAGGTGAGCCAGACACCGGTCATAATATATACCGCAAATACACCGAGGAAGGAGACAAAGCATGCCGCCATGTTTTCCCCCATGCGATCCGCAAGGGGGAAGGGTTGCACAAATACTGCAAGAGCAGACAACGAGGCAAGCCATAGCAGCCTCATCTATCATCAGTTCCCCAGCTTCGGTACGATAGCGGTCCGAATGCTCACCATATGATGAACAGCAATGTATTGTGCCGTTTGCTCGATTCCCACAAAACGATTATATTCCAATCGTCATATGAGATTGGGAGGGAGATCCTATGTGATAATCGCCATATTCCTGGGTTTCGAACGAGGAACATACCGAATGCAACCACTCCGAAAAAGAGCCCGAGGGCAAGCGATACAGCGAGGATCATCAATGAGATGACATAGAGAATCCGAATGGCGCCGTGTACTTCTGAAATGGATTGTGTACCTGATAGAGACACAAGTTTATCGGCTCTGTCGATGGGCAGATATATGGAATATTGAACGAGATGGCTTACATTTATCGTATACAGCTAGCATCAGATATACATATCCGCCAAAGGCTACCGTAACCGTTGGGGCCAGAACCAGTTCCTTAATATCTGTCTGGAAAAGCCATGGTGCGAACGTTGGGCATTCGGTCTCTATTATGCCGCCCCAGTATGATCTGTTATTTTAAGCTACTTGTAAAAAGCAAACGAGCAGATGAAAGCGCTTACATGAACGCCCAAACCAGGCTGAGGGCCATGTCGAAAGCATCGGCAGCAGGATTGTCGCGAAACGCAAGAATGGCCTTCGTCGTCCCAAATCCCACAATGACACAACTGTTTATCAGCCTCCACAGGGTGATTTTGAACATCGACGGTGCATGATCTGGGGCAATACTAGAGGAGGACGGGTTCGAAGAGAGCTCCTCTGGATCTGTGAATTGTCTCCGACGATTGACGATCTGAGTCGGTGCCGGTGGTTGGGCAGGTGAGGCCATCGAGTCGTATGAATCTTGTCGACGTCGTGATAGTGAGGAACAAAAAGCTAATGTAGCGGCAGACGCCTTCATTACAGACCTGGAATGTATTGTGGCGTTCAATAGCTCCACCCCACCGCACAAGTCCTGTCAAAAATTGACAGGTTGAATTCAATTGAATGTGACGAACGCCCTCGTGCTTTTGTTCGTGCTTTTGTTTGCTTCGCCTAATACATACAAAGGCTAGAGAGCTAACGGTCAAACACTAATACTTACATACAGTACAGCAATCGATTAACGCAGTGTGGAGCGTAGTTTTCTCCTCCAAATTTCGAGCGTTGGACGGAAGATGGGAGGATGTATTGTAAAGTGAACGATGGATTTAGGGTAACCATAATGGTAGGAGGGAGCAGTCAAAGACATGTCACTTTACAACGCCGGTGCTTTGTGACCTATTGCGGTTCTCATAAAAGTGCGTCTGAATAGGGCGGACCTCAAATTACAGCGCCTCATCTGGCAGAGAATGTGAGCCCACGTACGACGGGGTGGTGTCTTTGGCACAAGCGCCTTGCTGCCATGGTTACATCACGGGAGAAGGGAAGACAGTGTTACATCTGTTTCATGCCCGAGTTCACGGGGGAGCGTCGAAGGTCGCCGTAATAAATAGTTACCTCGAGTTGACATCGTAACTTCTTTATCCGATCTATGTACGTAAATCAGTCTGTATCGGATTGCCCGAGTTCCTTTGGTAGGACTAGATATACAGCTGCAGTTAGATTACCCTGCGAACCTTTCTTTCACGTCTCCCGCGCCAGTCTACTGCAACGATTTCAAAACGCCAGCTCAGAGCAATGGATATGGTCGCTTTGCTGGAGGAGGCGGCTTGGGGAAAAATTCTCTCCAGAGTAGGTGTCATATCTCATTTCTGGGTGGATCTTCCTATTGACGAGCGATCCCAAACCTCATCTCAGCACGCGCTAAGTAAGGGCTCTTTGTTACCTCCGATGCTGGCCTGTGAATGGTACTTATTGATTGCGCGGGCCACCTGCATTGTCAACACGGTTCCCAAGACATCGCTTTAACAGTCGCTGTAGGTAGTCCTCTCGGACTTCGACGAGTTTGACTCAGAATCCAACGTTTTTGTGCAGGTTGCCGACTGGATCCACACGCTCCCATTCGAGATTGAAGTAATTTGGACCGCAAAACGGAACCTTGTCAAGGTCTTGTATATCCTCAACAGGTATTTTCTGGGCGATATGCTCTTCTACTATGTTTGTAAGTTATGCTCCTGGAGTAAAACGAGTATCGTAATTAACTGAGGCTTGCGCTATGGATGCTTCAGACCTTGAGCTCGCGAATATTGAGGTTCGTCCAAATTCTCTCCCAGTGCAAGGACCGATAGCCTCAACGCACCAAATTGGCACCTAGACATGTAGAATATCATTCGTTGTCTCTGGAGGTGAGCGTCTCTATGACATACAGTCCATCCCGACTACTGACGCAAAGCGCACAAGTTTTCGTGTTGATAGGCCTCGCATTGGCTGAGAGTAAGTCACATCGTTACAAATAGTCAGCTGGGGCGTGCAACGATACTCACCAGAACCTTGACGGCGACTCTACCAGTTGTCATTTTCCTTCGTCTATACGCCTTATCAGGCCAGAGCATGGTCTACCGCATCTGGCTTCCCTTTTTGTTTGTCGCCGTTCAAGTCACTGCCTGCTGTCTTACGGGATTATTTTTCAAATCTGTGAACTGTATGTCAGCATCAAATTCTACACAAAGTATCGGCATGACGACTCAACCATCATAGACACACCATCCCCGCTTCCCCAGCATGTCGCTTGCCTACCAATCTCTGGCGCAAGTGATATTGCCACAGCGATCTTTGGTCTCCTCATGGCCAATGAGACTGGTGAGCTTCATTTTTGGGGGGGATCCGACAGATCTCATTGGGTCTTTTGCACTTCACAGTTGTCCTTTTAGCGATGATGTATCTCGGGCTTAAAAAGCATCGACGTATACGCAGTCCGCTCATTACCATATTTTACCGGGACGGAATCGTATTTTTCCTGGCTCTCGCAGGTAAGAAACACTCGTCTTTGAGTTTTATCCACGTAAGATAACGTAGTGCAGGAACTTCCATTGTGAATATCGTCCTCTTGTTGTCGCTCTCCGTATGTGATACTTAACTCTGGCAAAGATGGATTGGATGTCTCATCCATTGCTAACCGCGACCCACAGCCAACGGCCAATACGATGTTTGTCATGTAAGTACTCCGCCCAGGAGTATCTTGAGCATCGCGTTTGTTGCTTACCGTTGTCTCCTGCAACCAGTCCTCAACGCGCTATCCATTCAATATTGGCAAGTCGAATGATTATTCGTCTGCGTGAGCAGTCGTATCATCAAGAGAACGGACACAAGTTCAAAGATCGATATGATTTGAGCATTCTCAGTGCTCTGTCATTCCGAGCGCCCAAATCAGATGTGACGACGGCGGTAAGAGGGAACTCGAAAGCCAGTTTCTTAGATATACGGGATATGATGCATTAGCATTCTGCGGTAGTAGTACGCGTACGTGATGTTGTGATATTACGGCGACACCAGGATATGTGAATTCAATCTGTTGTTACCCTACTTCTTTGTCATGGGTACTCCTCGTTAATGAGAGCTCTTAGCTTAGATGGCTCGCAAGCACGTAGCACAAGACCCGATTTATAGGAGTCGTATACTCTTAAGTTCAAGATGTCAGCGTGAGCCAAGTTAGCCTTGCACGATATTCTAATGTGCAAACATGTCCAAACAATCCCGCGTATGCCCAATGATCTAGTTCTCCATCCTTCGCGCGATCTCCTGTTACATTCTTACCAAAGAGCCGATCCCTGCCTTGTAGATGTCACGATTTCAAAGGATTGAACACAGAATAATTAGCTATACATCCCTCAGGACATCTTAACCCCCGCCTCAGCCATGATTCTCACTTTTCCAGCTCAGGCTATCGGTTCTCTAACGTCTCTATGGGCTCCTCGCTGAATGCCTTGCTTTGACTAATCGCCCACTTGCGCGATTTTGGATCGTAGTAGTATTGTGTGTGGCGTCGCTCACGCTTGGAGAGCGAGTTGAGCAAACACTCGAGTTCGCGCTCCCCTTCCTCGGCTCTACAATTCTCTAACCCATAGAGCTGCCGCCGTTATGAGCCCACTGACCACCAGACTCGTACATTCCTGCCGAGTTTCTGGGTTCAACATCTCTTCTGATTGAATTTTGCTCATTAGTACGACGTGGGTGGGGGGAATGTGGCAAGACAGACAAGAAACCTTTGGGTTCTTTCTGCTGAACCAAACAGTTGGTCCATGGATCATCCTATAGAACATCGTGTTGTATACTCGATATAGATTAACCAACAACGTTCATTTGCCCTATATTGACTTGGGTCAAACAGCCGAAGTTGTGTTCTGAGGTGTGTCTGCGTTCGAGGGTACAGGTATGTCTGTTGGTGCAGATACTGAGACGAGACCCAACCTCCTGGGCTCGGCCCGATGACTTCGACGTGGAGGGGAAATGTCTGTGGCCAGTTGACGACACTGGGCCAACCAGTTGATTAGTCGAGAGTTATCAGGATGATTACCTGGATGCACCCAGATAGCGCCAACAGCGTATTTATGATAGTGTGGGTAGCAACGACGAATCTAGTAGGAATGCTGACGTAGTGAATACCGGAGTCATGGAATGGTATCAGACCTAAACGGATTGAATCACTGAGTCTAGTCTTCGTCTCACCGAAATCTCACCCACTAGCACAATAGAAAGGGTCTGCCATGTGATAAGAGCAAAGTGACCGACTGCCGTTTTTGAAGCGTATTGACGCTTGTTCCATGATGTTCTTCCACTCTAAAACCTAAGCGGCAGGGATGGTTTCCTGAATCGATTGCCCACTCCGCACGGTAGTACTGTGATAGGTCTTCGTATAACTACGAGTAGGTGTTACTCTTGTTTTCGTGGCGGCCCGGATGGTTGGTTGAAGATATCCAGCCCAAGGAAAATTTAACAATGTGTACGAGCAATGAGCGTCAGATTATGTTGCATCTCGGGTCTCGCTGCTTAGCATTGTGACGCGTCCAAGGTTGAGCCTCACCGACTTAATCGCCAGAGAGAGATACGTTGAGCGGGCATAGATACTATAGAGATCACCCTTCAATGCGTCGGCAAAAAAAAGGCCAGTCACGGTGACATTCGGGTACAAAGACGGTCCCGAAGGACGGACTCGAAACCAGGACAGACTCTGACGGCCTACATACACTCATCGAGAGTCGTCAACCCTACCGACAGAGACCTATCCATTCAACGGACTGTAGATAAAGTTACTTGAGTTAGTAACTTTCTCTAACTTTCTGCCTGCAAGTTAGGGTCTCTAACGTGGTTACAATTGGTCGTTTTCCACGTAACCGGCCAAGTGAATGTGTCGTTAGTGTTGGTGAGATATAACAGTAACGCCACCTCGTAGGGGGTCTGTAATTACGAGATCCGTGGTTTGTCGACCCTTGTTATGTTTGAGGAGGCAACGAATATGATTGCCTCCGTTGATCTGGCTAGTTCTTCTGATGCTGTCACCCAAATGTTAAATCACCTAAATTTTATTCAGATATACGGCATGATCACTCATAGAGGAGGCTATCTTGAGCATTGAATGTCGCATTGAGAGATAAGAGGTTGCTGCTTTCTAGTTAAATCTTCCCTTTGAAACCTTATCAGTAGCTAGTAACTGCCAGAAACATAAGTCATTCTAAAGAGTCAGAGGATGAAACACGCCCAGAAAATTGTTTAAATACCTTATATAGCTTTGAATGCAGCCACATAACACCTCCTTTGAGTATACATGATTCGAGTAAGACTTATAGGTCAACGACTACGCCGACATAGGAATGTTAACTTGTTTTGACAGCGTATGTTAACTACAAGTTATATTGTTCTCAACTTGACTTACTTGACGCTAACGTGGGTCTAACTTGATTTAAGGGCAAAGGACAACAAGGAGAACCAATAACGGTATGCCGACCACGCTCACATACCGGATCCCATGGCTTTGACGCTGGCATGAGCTCACAGGACGAAGGTCACAGTCAGATGAGCGTTCAAGAAAGAAGTGTCCTCCAACCAGAAATACAGATATTATTGCTTACATTTGGACCCGATGCTGCTTGGACGTTCCTGTTGAAGGCCGCTCTAGCACTGAACCCACCTCTTGTCCATCCTTGTCGATCAACGCGTTGTACTCCCCGTTGATGAGCTGATTCTGCTTTTTATGACTTATATCCTTATGAAAGTTTATTAGACCTTAGTTACTTATGAAGGCTCCGATAATTCCTTGAATAAGTTCCCGCGCTTTCCCTGATGTACTTCCTTGCTTTTCGGATTGAAAGCGTGAGCGCCAATATTGTGCTGGAGCTGGTTGATGTGAGCCAGGTAAAATGGCAAGCACGGGCGAAAGATGCAGGGTTTGTTCAGGCTTCGGTGATGGGACCGAGCCTCCGGGTGGAACGGGACGAGGACGAGGACGAGGATTCCCAGGTGTAGCTCATGAGCAAGGGCAGGCAACGGTCGCGAGCCAGGAACGAGCTCCACAAGTCCCAGATCTGTTAGAGTTGTTGGGAAGCTGAACAACTGGGCACTGGGAAGAGTCACAAGAATCGGCGAAGCTCCTGAGGTAATGTCAACAATAGTGGACCTAACAGTGTGCCCAAGTGCTCCAGCCGTACCCTCCAAAGATAAGACTGGGGTATCCACAACACCTGGAATTGACAAGGCGTAAGCCTGCTCGTACTTAGTGGGGGTCGGTACTGACCGTCCTTTGTATGTGTTCCTCTCCAGATCTGACAATAAATATTTCCTCAACGTGCCCATTTGGCAAAAAGAGAATATACAGCTCAAGTTTACTTATGCTAACTTGTATGCAGCTTGATCCTAGCTTAAGTTAACATGCTCTAACTTGGTCTAACTTGAATGTTAACATGAAGTAAACGTGTCGGGGAAAGATTTACTTAAGCTGAAAAAGTTAGAAAAAGTTAAATTAGTAAGGGAACAAGTTACGTGCACAAGTAACTTTGTTAACCACCCATTCAACGCCTCTAAAAGACAACATAGAAGGGGATCAGCGACCCACGAGCGGTAGTGAAGCGAAAAAAAGAATCTTGGAGCCGACTTTTGATGTCCACGGTAGCGAAGACAAGGAGGGACCGCTTCCTTTGCCACTCGAGAGGAAGGGTAGGCGTCGGCTTCAATTTGAGACGATGGACGTGATGTGTTCTCCAATCAAGAGTCACGTACGACGGACCTGGCGCGAGTGAACGATAGTGCAAGTCATCATCGGGGACCTAGCAGCCTGAACGAGGTCGAATGGTTGAAGACTGGTATCTACCGGCAAGTCGAGTAAGCTCGATTGCTCGTTAGAGCTGGTGGAAGAAAGCTAGCCCGAACTGCCAACTTGGACTGGCAGGAGGTCGAGAAAGAGGAACGAGGACTCGGGAGCGGGAAAGGAAGCTGAATGAGATCGGTCGACTCTGACAACTGTCAAAGCAGCAGCCATGGAAAGTTGATAAGCCAGCTTGTTAGCAAGTAAGTATATGATAAGTATCAAAGCGGAGTAGGAAGCCAGCGGAAGGGGTCGACCAGGCCGATGTCATCGGGAGGTCGAAGGGTATCTCACCGTCGTGAAAGGGTCCTTAGATAAACGAAACCATGTCGAAACTAATGCTAAATGGTGATTTCGACATTTAATATCACCTGTCTGACCGGACTCGTAGTAAGGACGGGGAAGGAGGCTGCACGGAGAAAGGAGGATCCGAGCAGGAGAATGCGGCAGCAGACGGTTCAGACACCGTTGATCGAACCTTATCATTCTTATGCAGAGAGCGACACACTTTGATTCCGGAGTCGTTCCAGGATGACCAAATGCATTGCATCCACCTTCTCAAACCACCAAAAGCTGTCTACAGATAGGGAGGATATTCGTAGTAATCGAATGTAGAACAGAAGAGGAGCCGAGTATGTCGAAGCATGGCAGAAGCCGAACTCAGCAATTGCGCGGCAGGGAGCCATAATGTAAGGATTTCACGAAGCGACAGAGTTGAGCTGGACGAAGCACTAAGGCAGATTTGCGAGAAGGTCATCAAAGCGGAAAAAAGGCGCTCGGTGCCGAGAGTAAGAAGCTCTCGTAGGCTCATATGCGGACCGTGACATTGCAGCAGTACGGAGGAAAGAACTGAGTCAAGTACGTTTGTAGTCGGTATCGAACGGTGCCGAAACGGGAGCGGGACGACGATACTTATCGGATGCGAGGAGAATAGACTGGTGAAATCGATGCCTTCGTTCAGGTAGCTACACAGAAGACACAACGGACGATTACTCGAGAACGAAAATGCGCAGAAAACTATACGGATTGAGGCGGCAGATGAACATGGGAGAAGGACACGTCAGCATACGGATAAACAAAAGGTGGAATTGAAAGGNAAAAAATGTCGGGGAAGAGGCGTAGTATATTTACCCATCGAACGTTCTCGAAATAACGGGAACGACCGTACGTAGCGATTCTGATGTGTGTAAACTTTGCCAGCAATGCAAGGGTGTGACGGGCGCTTTGACCGTTATCGCGTGCCCACACCAACAAACGGAAAAACAAGGCTGAACAAAAGGAAGAGCAATCGCGGACGCGTCATTGGCGGGGAAACAACCCCTTTTGTATTTGTCGGGGGATGCCGTGCTTATCTGCACGTGACTGATGAATGCCGGAATGGGAGATAACGGCGCTGGAGCCCCCTGAGTTCTGACGTCGGGTTCCGCTAGAGCTACTACATACCAACCTCGACCCACCCAGCCTGCTCACTTCAACTGCTTGACTACCACGGACTACTTATATATTCTATTTGTAAAGGAATCTGGCATTTATTTGCAAAGGTTTCTGACGATTACAGGTATGTCGTCGTCGGTGACTGGAACGCATTGCGAGTTCTGACTCATAATGGTTCTATAGTATTCCACCGTATCCTTTCGAGACCAGCTTTCTCTTTGTACCATTGTAATCTCTTCCCCCGCCAGCGCTCTTCTCTCTCTTTCTCCCCTTCATCTTCATTCTCAGCACGGAACGTATTATATTCATAACAAGAACAACAGCAATTCGACACGACGACGACAAGGATACCCGCACCACTACCACATTCATATTCAGCAACCATTTCGCATTCAGCTTCAGCTTCACAGCCTTTAATGCCCAATCGTCCCCGCAATGTTCGCAACAGCAAGAAGAATAGAAATCTTAATTCTCCGTTCGAGTCTTCAACCGACTCGACACCACTAGACTCCCCCATCCTCTCGCCTCCCACTCAGCTCCCTACGCCCCTCCCGGAGCTTGAAGAGCTGGTGCCACACCGTCCACACGAGGACGCGGAGGAAAGGGAACCCACGGGCCTCGGGTTCACCGTGCCACCGCACGACCAGGACCCCCCGCAAGTCGCCCAACCCCGTCTCATCGACTTTGACCACGACGACGACCCCCTTGACCACCTCACTGATCTCTCCATGCCCACTCCTGGGCAGCCCCATGCCCATCCACCACCCTTCATAGCCAACGACGACCACCACTCCGTCTACCCAATTACGGAACGTGGCGACGATGACGACATGGACCCCAGCGCCGCTACCGGCGTGTACCGCTCCCCACCGTTCATTGAAGCCCAACTCCCGGATGAAGAGGACGAGGAAGCTCCGTTGCCGATTTTGCCCCGGATCTCAAGAGAAGCGGGAGGATTTGGCGTGGAGCATGATACTGACAGCGTCGATCATGGCTTCGCCGGGTTCTCGGGTGTCGGTGTCGGAGGAGGGATAGGAATAGGGGGAGGGCATGTCAGGTCGCCTACGATTCCGAGGTGAGTCGTCTTCGTTTCACGTTCCAGTTTCTGCGTACTTTGGTTTTGCTTCGCTTCGTTTCACCCTCTTTCTTCCCCGGTTCGTCGTCCTCATGCGCGTGCTCGCTTGTTTGCTTCGAAACGGCTTCGGCTTCCACTCTATCTTCGTGTTCTCGCTCGGAGCCTTTCGCCTCGTGCCTCCGTTCATCCATTCAACCTTCCTTTTCTATTATCCCTGCATCGTCATCGGATCCAGTCGACACGTTCCTGTTTACCCCATCCCATCGCACCCATCCCCAAAGTCTGACTCGTGGCGGCTAAAGCTCGCTCGACAAGTCCCTCCCTCGACCTTTAGTCGATGGCTGCTCGCTCGATGTCGGGCTCAAGGCTCGATGCATCGATGCGTTGAGGTTCGCTTGTTTCACCGCTTGACCTCGCCACGGTGCCAATTCCCTTGCTCCGACTTCTCTGGGAACGTTTCACTGCACCTTCGCTCATTCTTCGTATCCACCATACACCCCGAGTGACCACGTTCTTGTTTACCCCATGCCATCGCCCTCACCCCCAAACATTGGATCGTGTATACTAAACCTTACCTGGACACGTTTCGAGAATCAGGGGTTCTAGCGCTCGGGAACCCCACTTCGTTCAACTCGTCTCAGGGTTCTATATCTACACGTGTAGACCCTGTAAGTCTCGTGTACTCCGAGTCTGGTTGACGTCTGGGGTGTAGTGGTACGAGGCGCATGGTTGGAGAAGTATCAGGACGCGACGGGATATGAATGCTGTTCACATGCAGGGATAGCCGCTAGAGGGAGAGCTCAAGGCTCAATGCGATGCGTTGGCGTTTGGTTGTCGTTGTGTGCGTCTTGGTGCTACTGCGGCGGGACGATAGCTGTTAGCCTCGTTTCGAGATTGTTGCTTTCATTCTCTTCCTTCTTTCGTCTCCTTTGCATTTATTGTACCCTTTCTCTTTCGCAATGTCTACTTTTACATCGTCCCTCGATGACCTTACAACTAACCTACCTTCCTACAGCCGGACTTTATCTTCTAGGATCTCGCCTCCGTCGCTCTCAGCAACGGCTCATTCACGCTCCCAGTCTCAATCATCCTCCGTATCGGCTGTAGCCCACTCGCGTTCTCCCTCCAGCCCAATCGCGACAGCGCCAGGGAGTGGAGCCTTGGATAGCCTGTCGAGGACTCTAAGGTCTTTCTCGCCGTTCCCAGCTCCATCGCCAACGGAATCCGTCCCTTCTCCTCGACGCCGTACTCAAGATCAGCAGTCCACTTCTCGAACAGATAGAGGACGTGAAGGACATGCTAGTACCTCGTCTCACAGGCACGAGGAGCAGGATCGAAGGACGCAAGAATTCGAGAGAGAGTATGAGAGGGATGACAGCTCGTTTGGATACGGTGCTACTGGTGCTGGGAGTGGGGAAGGGTATGGATACGGATATGGACATTCCGCACGGTCGCCTCCATCATCTGCGGGTCTCGGTTCGATGAAGGAGGGTCCAACCTTAGCTACTCCAAATGTGACGGCGAAGACGAGTGGGCTGACCGAGAAGCTGAGGAGCCCACCTCAACGTTCGCAGAGTCGTCAGCGACGAGGGGAGGATGAACGGCACCAAGATAGTAAGAGGAGGAGTGTAGTCGGGGTAGGAGAGGAGGTCGATAGAGTTGCTTGGGCGAGGTGGGATAGGCTGAGGGGAGGTGGGAGCGTACGGAAGGGAAGGTAAGCATGTTTTTTTTCGATTCGTGTTCTTTTCTTCGTTGCTTTCTCTATTTGTTCTCGTACGTCACACTTATTTGCTCGTCCATCCTCTTCCCTTTTGCTCCCTTCACGTTTGCTGTCGACTTGAACTCTTCGATTGTCGTTCATCGCTTGATAATCCTTTTCGTTTATGTCTTTTCCTTTCATATAATCATGTTCACGCGCTGACGGTTGTTCCTCTCTCCAGTCCACTGCTTATCATCGGTTATGCGTCCGGCTTTCAGATCTGGGACGTGTCGAACTTGGCGTCTGCCACCGAAGTGCTCAATCTCAAGTTCGATACCGGTTCCACCGATACTCAGGAATGGTGTGACGGTAGAATTGAGAAGGTGGCGAGCGTTGCCGTTATACCCCAGGAAGCCTCGAAGGAAGGAAAAAGCCTCGGAGAAACTGTGAGGATGGGAGAGGACGGAAGGGATACAATGTTGGGTGTTTTGTGAGTCCCTCAAGTCTTCTCGTCGTTATCGAGTACTGAAACGCCTTCTTTCGCTTGACGAATACAGACTTGAAGCTCGACCCTCGTCGGACCCGAATGCAAGCTCGACAATATCTCTAGCCATCTATTCGCTGAGAACCCATCATGTCGTCGAACGACTCTCGTTTGATGGTGCGCCGAACAGGTTGGAGTGTAGTGAGAAGTTGATTGTTGTACGTTTCCTTCGCTTTTCACTCCCTATTGTCACTGAACGATCCATTCTCCTCAGTCGACTTCTTCACCTCCAGCTCTTCACGTCATTTCGACATCGTCGTTTCGGAAAATCCATACCATCTCAGCATCTGGGCTTGCGACCTTCATGGCTCCTCGTACGACAGCGTATACATCTTTGGTTATGGGTGGTGGTGAGTGCATTCTTTGTCTTCGATTTTCGATCTCGGTTGAGGGCCGCAGTTTCGCTGTGCTTGGTCAAACCGTTCTCATCTTTGTTCGTCCTGTCTCATTGTTTTCGAGAGCGAGCCGTTCGGCCGACTCTCCCTCGTTCTTACCGCTTTATTAGATCCCTCCCTAACCCTCCCTTTGCTCTTCAGCCCACTGACTCGACCGTTTATAGTGTTCCCAAGCGCCGTCCTGGATACCGGTGTACCCCGCACACTCGCCACCAGCCGGATTGCGAATGCAATTTATGGAGCGGTGGGTGTGACTCCTGCGGAGGACGGAATGTGTGAGTCCATTACTTTGTTCGACACTACAGTCCCCTTCCACTCCCATGTAAATCTCCTCGCCGTACTCACAGGGTTTCCGCTCGTTTATAGACTACGTCCCTTGCTCGACCCCTCTCAACCTGACAATCAAACTCGACAACCGAAAACCAATTTCGATACACCCACTCGACCTCACCGCCGAGCCGCAAGGAGAGCCGCAAGCCTCGTTCTGTATCGGCCTCATCCAATCTGCCGACTCGGCTTTGGGTAAGTGATGTCTACCTCCCATTTTGAACAACGCATTAAACGTCGGTTCCGCAGGGCGACCAAACTCGATTGGCGATATGATTCTAGCAGTTCCGTTCTTGAGAAACGTCTATAGCGTAATGGCGTACCAAGACGTTGGAGCAGGCGGGAGCTTCGAGCGCATGCCACCCTTTCCCTCAGGCGACGAAACCACCACTTCCACCGACGAAGCGCCCTCGACAACGACGACAACCAATACAACGGTGACAACGACGACGACTACGTCAAGTGCGACGACCTCGACGATCGCTTCGTCTGTTATCACACCGAGACTCGGTCTGCTGGGCATCACCGATCCTTCTATCGCCTTGGAAGAATTTCGCCAAGTCCGAGTCCTACGACAGCCAATCTCCACAAACTCGACGAACGGAACAAATCGCAACCCTACCGCTGCTGATTCAGGCGGCTCAGGGAAGAGGCTCAGCGTAGGCATCATCGTCCTCATCGCCCTCGCTGGATTCGTGCTCGTAGCATTTATCGTATTCGGAGCGCGGTGGTGGATGATCAGAAGGCGGTATAAGAAGAATGAACTGAGTGGGAAGACGTCGAATAACCCTTCGGAAATCTTCAATGATACTGCAGGGGGTAGTGGGTCGAATACGCCGAGGGGACTTGGGTTTGGGTATGGTGGTGGTGCGTCGTTGAGTACGGAAGGTACCACCGCGACTGGGAGAGAGAAGTGGATGCAGTTGGATACGCTGGGTATGGGCGGGGGTGGATATGCTATCGCTGCCGCAGTGTCGAAAGAGCAGAGTCGGCAGAGTCGGATCGAGAGGGAGAAGGTGCTGGTTAGTGAGGGACTTCGCGATGACACGTCGAAGGGGAGGCTTTCAGATGACGCCGACAACGACGAAAACGCAAAGACCCTGGCGAATTCAAAATCAACTTCGACGTTCCGCTCTGAAAGCGGGAGTGTTGGTGAACAATATATCCGACATTCTCGTATCTCGTGGCCCCCCAACAAGACCGATCATCTCCGTCAGGGCAGTGATAGTACGGTGGGGAGTAGTGGTAGCAGTCGCGCTAGGAAGGATACGAGCGGTGCCGGTCTAGACAGGGCTAGGATGGACAGTTTCGTTCTGCCTCTTGTCGAAGGGTCAACGACGACTCTGCAGCAGCCAGAAAGACGGTACCCTCAGCCATTGGACCTTCAGGACAAGGACACAACCGAGGCCCCACCAGGACTGGGTAGCGGCTTGACGGGCATGGCCCCTCTCCCCCGAAATAACGATGTCGATCGACGCCAATGGGATTCAACTTTCGACGACGTACCTAGTCAACCCCAGTCCTTGGATGAATACGCTGCCTACGCTTCACCTCTATCGAGTCGTCAACGTCGGAGTCGGAGTAGGAGTCAACCAAGAAAGTCCCAGGTGGATAGTATGGGATTGTTTTCGCCGTTGCCCAGTAGCACGCTCGGTGACTTTGGTGATCAACAGGAAGGAGTCGGGGGGAGTCGGTCGAGGAAGAACAAGATTAGCGTGGATGGAGTAGAGTTTGTTGGGAGTGTTGGATACCATCCTCATCATCGAAAGGGGACGTTGTCGGGTGCGAATGGTTGGGGTGAGGAGAGTGGGACTATTGGACAGGCGCTTTGATGTTTTCCTCTTAATTCGTCATTTCTACTCGTGACATTCTCTTATTATCGCAGTCTTTCTTTACTTGCCTTTGGACATGGAGCGATGGTCTCCCGCATGCTCATTTCACTATCTTTCCCGTCATTTTGATTTAGCTCGCTTGGACTCTATGTACAATTATGCATCGAAAGTTAGTATCCCGCATCTCTAGTTGAAATTCCCCATTAGTTAGCATTTGCGCCAAAACAAAACCTTGCTTTGCTGTGTACATTAGTTAACGTCTGAAAACCCCTTCTTGGAGCGATTGGGGGGCGGCTAAGGGCTGACACAGTTTTTCCCGCTCGGCCGGCTCCTTGGTAA
Organism: Candolleomyces eurysporus; assembly: GCA_027579435.1. Lineage (NCBI taxonomy): Eukaryota > Fungi > Basidiomycota > Agaricomycetes > Agaricales > Psathyrellaceae > Candolleomyces > Candolleomyces eurysporus. Next base: position 43,522 of record JANBPK010000960.1, read on the forward strand.
TTACGACTCTTGATGTTGCGACGAGAACAGCTACAAACACTTGGCCACGATAAGGTCAGTGTGAGCGTTGTGCACTCGAAAAAATGCTCACTTTATCATGGGAGCAGCTTAGGGTTAGGGTTAAGGGGGACTCTAGGGACCAATCCCTAGAAATTTCCGATCCTTAGGACCAATCCCTAGAGCTCCAGAGCTTGACCCTGGACCCAATCCCTAGGAACAATCCCTAGAGCTCTAGAGCAACCCTAGCACCAATCCCTGGGACAATCTCTATCTCTATAGCTCTATAACTCAACTCTCTAACTCAACTCTCTAGCTCAACTCTCTAGACAAAACCTTGCACCCATCCCTATATCCAAGATAACTGCATGCACCATTCACTACAGCTAAGCATCCACAAGTTCTATCCTTCACAGTGTTAGATACTAATCTATTTCTTGACTTCACAGATCCAGTGCTCACTTCCATCCAGAGATGCATGCAAGTGGGATCGTCGAGGCACGCGGCAGCTTATAATTATTATCTGAATTAAGGAAGATTAGACGCTCGGGCATCAAGTATAGCTATAATCATAATCTACGTGATCATGACGCACTCGCAATCTACTCTGATGCACTCAAGGATCTACCCCAGCGTTCGCATCAGCCGGACGGCCGTCTCAATGCTCGCACATGGAGCATATGTAATCATCGAGGCACAAACCTGTTGCTCATATGATTAGTCATTCAAGTATCGAGTAGAATCTGTATTAAGGCCTACACAATCACAATATACTCCTGATCCTCTCCGATGTACCCGTCTGACTTGTGAATATCCCCCAATGTGCACTCTGGACTCGTCGATTCCCTCCAATGTACTCATCTTGACTCGCGGATGTCCTCCAGTATGCACATCGGACTCGTCGATTTCCTCCAGTGTGCATGACGGACTCGTCGATTCCCTCCAGTACGCACGGCGGAATTGTTGATTGTCTCCAGTGTGCATGTTAGGGCTCATTTCTACACTCCGACGCGTAGACAATTATTGTTGAGGCAACATTGCTCTCAAGCATTCTCAAGCATTGTCTGTAGAGGTAAACGGTGCCGCAAAATTCGAGTAGTAAACGTCAGGTATAATTTCAACCGTAGTTTACACAACTCCCGATCTACTCCGATATGTGCATCGGACTCGTGGATTTACTCTGATGCGCACATCGGGCTCGTGGATTTACTCCGACGTTCACATCGGACTCATATGTGTACACTGACGTTCACATGGGACTCGCCGATCCCCTCCGACTGGTAGGCAGAGGTGACATTTCTTTCAAGCAACATCTATAGAAGTAGACTTTGCCACTATGAGTAGTATTACCTTAATTTTACCTTAACGTCAATAGAAAAAATAGGTTAAGCTAATTGAACCTTTCATATAGCATGAGTTAACGAAGTCGGGNAAAAAAAGGAAGTCATCTTTCGATCAATAGTTGAAACTTATAAGAACCTCAAACCGTTCTGTAATCGCCAGACTTAGCGATGTCTTCCACTAACCCAGCACCCGTACTTGACATTTCCACCATGCCGCGCATTGGCGACCCGTTCTTCACCGTGTGGGCTGACAACCTCTACACATTTGAGGTAAGCGTTCATTCTCTCTAAATTTTAGTGCATGCTCAACACTATCTTGAAGGCCGACGAGCGACAGCTCTCCCCACAGATTCCTGACATAGGCTCCGTTTTCCTCGCTCTCTCTCAACCGGAGAAGGACTTCGCGGCTACAATGTCGTATTTCGTTGATCAGGCCAGAGAGCAGGATCGTGTTGAGGCTTTCCTCGCCACCTGCTACGGCTTCCTTTTTGCTCAATGGCCGTTCAGGCATCAGGCACCATTTCACTTCCCATGGTATACCTTAGAAAAGAAAAAGGTAAGTGAATGTGTTGCATTCACAGCGATATCTCTGACGTTTCTCAGTATTTCCGTCTTGAACTCCTTCGCTGCCGCCGAACACTGTACACATTCAACCCTCCTTACGACTGGGAAGTCGTCCTATCTCTCCCTTACCCCTCCTTTCAACGCCTTTCCGAAACGCTCACGGCACAGAGCCTCGTCCTTGAGCAAACAGCCGCCGATCGTCTCAGGATGCATGATGGGGTGAGTCCAATCTATCGCAATCGTTACTGATTCTCACTCAAAGAACAATGAACTTAGGCAACGCTACCAAGTTCAATCAGCTCCGACGTTTCAGGGACTCAGCAAGGTGATTCAACCAATGACGGTGGTATCAGAGGCTGGCTCTGATGTCACTCTTGTGAACCGTCCCCCTCCTCCTGCTCGCTCGAGCCATAGGAGAAGGAGAGCTTCTCAACTTCCGTGCTCACTCAGCAGGGTACCCATGTCCTCTCTTTCCACGTTCGTTGTCAGTGATGGCAGTGAGAATGAAGCCGAAGGTTAGAGAGTAAAGTAGCTAGATTAAGTTTGTCAAAGTGTTTTGTATTTTTCGTACTTGGAATCTGTAGGAATCGATCGGAAAGAGCTTTGTATTGAGATATAGAGCAACGATATATAGGGAGGATCAGACCATAAAACTTCAACTTCAACGTACAAATACATGCAGGTAGCTAGTTAACGAGGTATTGACATAGAAAGAAAAAATACGAAGGCAGGCAGGCGGGACATCATAAAACATGTCGAATACATTACGAGAGGTACGGCTTCGACTTTGACTTTGACTTGCGGCTGTTGGGATTTGGCTTCGACGTCGCCAAGGCTGGAGGCAGTCTGGACGATGAGGACTCACGAGAGGAGACGCTCGGGAAGCCCCCAGCTTCACGAACTACTGGAAATAAGAGTGAGGACTCGAAGATGTTAGTTAGAATACACACTCACCATTTCCGTGTCTCGATGGGCCCGAGGGAAAAGAAATGTCGTCTGGAGGGTCATCTGGCCTCTTCGAACTCAGACCCATCTTTCTTTTTCCACGAAATGCCTCGGGAATGCCCTGAACCTTCTTCGGAGGGGGACTTCCAGCGCGGTTGTCTTGCAGAGTCGCTGCTGGCTTCGCAGACGGCTTTCTTGCAAAAGGATTTGTAGTGGGAGCCGACTTTCCAGAGGGCTGGCTCGCAAATGGATCGACAGCAGGATGGAGGAAGACAGGTGGTTGTGATCGACGAGGAGTAGGAGAGGGAGGGCATCGAATACCCATGGACTCAAAGGTAGGAAAGATAGGTTGCATAAGGGGAGACTTATCGTCGACAATGGTGTGATCTCTGCCTTCAAATTTCACTGGAGACACAAGGCGGGCTTTCTTGAAGATAGGCTCTTGATCACGCTCTGAGGGCGACGTAACCTGACTCTCGGGCGTGAACAGTGATAGAGCGAGCTGGGCTTTCGGAGATGGGGACACGGGTTCTCGAACTCTCTTTAGTCCGAAAGGATCAATTGCTAAGATTATCCATCATTAATTGAACAGAGCCTCTCAATCGTGTAAGCAGAGCGTACCAATGTCCTCGTCGACGCCATCGTCCTCTTCGATACTCTCTTCGACGTTAGTGATCGCAGAGCTGGCAACAGCGTTTAATCCCGCCAGAATGGTAGGGTCTGGCTCGGAATCAACGTCCATTTCCTCGTCTAAGTAGACCGTAAATTAAGAGAGATCAAAGAAATAGAAACAAGTAAACATACCTGAGGAGCCGTATGCAAGAATGGAAGAGATCGACGAGTTCTCGCGATCTAAAACTTGTCAGCCAAGGCTAAGAGATGCAAAGAACAGCAAGGAAATCTTACCTGAGTTGGAGCGAGCATACGACGAGAAGTCAGTACGTTCACCATCTGAGGTAGTCATATGCGTGGAGGCGTCAGTGCTGGTGCCTCCGTCGAGGGCAGAATCTGAAGGTAGCTGTGAAGGCTCCTCCTCATCTTCCTAACTATCTTATTTCCGTACATCAGTCAATGTAGCTAGGTATTTAGGCGATTTCATAGGAAATCCAAATTATTTGAGGCCGGAATTGGCTCAAATAATTTATGTAGTACATTTGGCTAGGGCCGACTTACGTTAGGTGAATCGTGTCCAACGTAGAATAATATACATGGGTCAGTCAAAAAAAAGTTATGCGAGATGGAATCGAGGTCAAATAATATTTGCATTTCAGGTGAACTGTGATTATGCGAGACCAAAGATCCATCAAATAATTTGACGTTCAGCTTAGCGAGGTTATGCGAGACGGAATTGAGGTCAAATAATTTGTACGTTAGATGAACTGAAATTATGCGAGTCCACGGTTGCATCAAATAATTCTTTATTTTCATAGGAGGGCACACGACTTATGTGAGTTTGATATCAGATCGCATAACTCAAAGCAAATGTAGATTGAGATGTACTTATTTGATGCGGAATTGAGGACAAATAATTTTGGAAGTTATGACCATGACTCTCGTTGTGTTCGTGTCCTAAGTTTTGCTAGAATAACGCTTAGTAAGTGAGTGTGATTCAACGCAACTTATGTGAGTGCGAGATCAGCTCAGAGGTCAGCAACCGAGATCGACATAGATCGAGAGAGAGATATTATGCAAACCTGAAAACGGCTCAGATAATTTCAAGAGGACTCAGATGTAAATACATGCAAGTTCACAGACGTAGACTTAGATCAACTTATTGAGACAGAGATCAGAAGAAAAGCAAGTCTCGGTACCACCATTCAACGTAGATCAAGCGAGGCAGATTATGCGAGTCTGAAAACAGCTCAAATAATTTCAAGAGGACTGATACTTGAATACACAAGGAGAGAGCGCGCCCGTTAAACAATTGGTAGGCCTCGACTATGATACGAGTGTACACTAAATACCTGGATACGCAAAGTACTACTCTTCGTCATTATCAATACTGAAGCTCAGAGATTATGAGTCGCTTTCAGATTCCGGTTCGTCAATTTCGTCATCCCGACAGAACGGATTGTCTTCCGACTCCAGAATCGGATTCTTCTCGCATACCATAACCTTTTTGTTGTCGTCATAGCCCTTCACCCTGGCCATCTAGACCCGGAAAACACCCTCGGGCCATTATACAATAACCGTATCCATGCTGATCAGGCGATCGAACCCCAAAGACAGCAGAAAAAAGTAACGATCTCACCGGCAACTGCCGAATGAACTCTGCCGCTCAGTATAAACGCCGGAAACCCGTCTCAGTCTCACCTCCTTTCTTAAATTTCCCCCCCGATTTTGCGCTACTGCTAACAATGCCCGCTGACAAGGTGAGTTCAATTGTCGTCTTTTCATAACAGCTCTCTGACATTGGGGCAGAAACAGACTGAGAAAAAGCGAGACACTGGTCCACCATCCAAGACATCGACTAAGGTGAGTTAGCGAACGCTGTTGCTCACTGAGGATTGTTGGCTAACTACTCATTAGACCAGTTTGACTGGAGCAACGATGACTGCGGCTCAGATCCAACGCCTCCGAGCTGCTCATGGCAAGCGGGTTGCAGCTTTAGGTCGCGAGAAGTACGGGCAAACATCGTCGCCTGGACCCAGTAACCTTCCTCCACCCCAGCCGACACTTCCCGACGGCCCTATCAGCAGCGATGGACGATGCCCACGGATGAGCACGGGGGGCCCAGCCTATATTGCGCGCCAGCGGGCGGAGAGGAAGCGCCGAGAGGCTCAAGCCAAGCAGAAGGCTGATAACGTAGCTCCGTAGAATGATAATATAGAATGATGATCTTTCACCGTGTTCCACAATTAAATCATCGGTTTAGAAAGCCGAGATCTAAGCGGTCCATAATCATGTGTATATATAGACCACTGGAGGTCGAGGAATACATTTTCATTCCTCGACTTCCACCATCTCTATGGGCAAGGGAAAGGTAAGCATATCGACGTACATATCTATCGATAAAAATGCTAATGTGTTGAGTGTTTCATCACAGAAAAGAGGAAAGAGGGGTCGTAAGACTGTGGTAGTTGACCGAGCAGATGGTAGCGGGAATCAGGTGCGTCACAAACATCGAGCTCACAACCTCCACTTACAAGATGTTTCTAGGACCCTCCACTCCCCTCCACTCCAGTACCGCTTCAAGGATCCAAGAGGCGAGTGCCAACGACTCCTAGCCCAGTGTCCAAGAAGTACCCTAGGTTTTCGACGCCGCATCCCTCTCGCAACCCTCAACATGATTGGAGTCCCGACCCGTTCCTTTTCAAGGATAGCCCGAATGGCATGCTAAGCAGCGACCCAATCGAAGAAGCTTCACCATCGACCATAACTTCAACGATTGAGGAGACACCGTGCCCTCAGCCAGGCCGAAGAAAGAGCATCCTCCATCAGGGACTGCCCATCGAGCTGGGAGGATCGTCACCCACTCCCGCCTCAGCCCACGCCCGACCCGCGCCAGTTCAAACTGGATCCAACGCAGCAACCCTTGGAGCCGTACCTTTTGGACCAGCCGCACTGAGTCACCCTCGGATCACGACTAAACCTCGCATCATCGGTAAGTCTTTATTCAGATAAGTCTGCTGATCAAACTGAGCGGTTAAACCAGCGCCGGATTCCAACAAAGATAATGTACGACTCGAGAAGGCTGGTAAAGATGCTACTCAATCTTGATCTCAGAGCCTGTTGTAGATACTTGGAAATGGATACATGAACCGCGTTACTTTAGTGGCTTGGATTGTTTCGACAGTGCCTCCAGAATGGCCATATCGGATGGATCAAAAAGTTGAGCCGGGTAGCCGAATCGACCATGACCCGAGTTCCAGGCACAATCGTCATGATCGGTTAAGCCTTTAGGACCGGCTAAGGATATCCAAGCAACCATTTCAAATAACTCAAAGATAAGAGGACCATGTGCTCAGCTTTTATCCGTGTTACCGCTGGATTCCAACAAAGAAACAAAGACCAGAGGAATGGAACATTACCGAATTCCAGGCACGACGTTCACACCGGCTACGTGTATCAAAGCAACAAATTCAAATTATAAAAAGAAAGGAGGGACCATGTGCTGAGATTTCATCCGTGTGACCATTGGATTCCAACGACAAAGAGCGGAACCATCGGCAGCTTTACCGATACGCTTGCTTCCGACCATACCGTGAAGAGCTTTTGACGCTAAAGGTGAGATCTTACCTTGAGATAGAAACCCTAAATTCCCTAACTCGCAGAATATAGAAACATAAATCCAACATGGATAATGAAGTGAGTTGAAATACTTTACGCAAGAATAGACAATTGAATGTGTTTGATGCGCAGGGAGACTCGGACCAGGTGATGGACGTGGAGGAGGCAAACAGGATACGGCGGCAGATTGCGGCCTCTTCCAAAGGGAAAAAGGTAGCAACCAATCACAGTAAAGATAACCAAGCTAATGGAAATGCGTAGACCCGACAGAAAGTGCAGCAAGATCTAACCAAAGAGGAAAGACGACAGTTGCAGTTAGAAAGACAAAAACGCCTTGTAAGCAAATAACTGAATCTGTAACAGAAGGGACTTTGTTGAGTGCCGTAACAGACTACGATCCATCGACCTCTTGAGGCAGCCGATCACGAAGCGTTCTTGGGGTATGCGCTCTTGGACATTGTTGTGGAGAATGATGGCGGAAAAGGACCCGAACTCGTGGCTTCACCATACTCTCGATCCCTCTCCACCAGGCAGCTCAACGATTTGAGAGACGTTGCTGGAAAAGATGGAAGAGGCCTTCGCACTCGAGATCACGAGAATGCAATATACGTTGCCGTACCCAAACAAACGGTCGACGTCAGAACATTGTCTCCTTCTCCATACGGACCCCACAACCGTATCAACTGGCTCCCAGGATCGACTAACCAGACTATGGTCCTCCTTGCAGGGGCTCACCGCCAGAAGACTGCACAGGATCTTAGCAAAGAGCGGCGACAGGAGATACAGAAGCTTCTAGGCCAGATTGAACGCTTGGCGTCGAAGCGAAAGGAAAGAAAAAGAGAAGAGCTGGAAACCACGGTATCAAAACTCAGAGAAGCGATCGAACCGCAAACGGTTTGGTTGACGATTTTATACGACAAAGGTCAGTATCTTTATCCCAGCTAGTCACATCACTCATTGTTGCGATTCAGACATAATCATGCAAAACATTCAACACTCCGCCTCTGGTCTACTAAAGCTCATCACCAATAACCGTTTAGCGCCAGCGCCACAGACAGAGAACCATGAATTGTTCACCGTCTTTCGTATGGCATACGAATCGAAAGCAACACAGGGTGATGCCCTGTTTGAAGTCTTGTCCACTCTCAAAAGTAAGCGTGGGGAGGCGTACCGCCGGATGGTTCAACGCGGGGAAGACTTCTTGGCATTCAACATCGAAACTCGGGCGTCGACTCATTTTGACCATTTTTACACCGACAGTGCTCAAATCATCAACATCCAGCAATCGACGTGGGGCCTCATTGGACCTTTTATCAGGTTCATGTGGCGGCAGCTGTTGTATATATGCAGTGAAGCTCCGATTCCCGAGCGATTCGACGACATTACCGATGAGTATCGTTCTCAGATTCTCGAGGTTGTCAATGGTAGCCCAGCCAGCACGTACGTTTCCCATGTCCTGCTGGATGCACTCGTTGCACTGGCCGACGACGCGTACAACGAGCACTTTTCTGGCGAGTTCCTTCACGTCGGAACGAAGGATGAAGGTTACTGGAATTCGTACAACGGATATTGTCGCCACGTGGTCAACGGTTTTGAGGAAGCTCTAGTCGAGTCGAGGAATACAGATAGCAAGAGATGGACGGAGAGGGATGAGGCTGTAGCTAAAGAAGCCCCTACGAAGCTTCGACTGATTCTTTATAAACAGGCAGCCTTCCGAGCACCAGAAGCTTTGAAGCTTGACAGTGCCCCACCGCTCTTTACTCCGATGTGCGGAGCTGCGATAATCGAAGACTGGTACAGCCTCAAAGACACGATATACCTTGTACGCCATTCCATCACCTTTCAAGTGCCGGTGACTACATACTAATGGGCAGCAGTTCTCCAGCTTCTTCGTTCCCTGTCTTTCCTCCGTCCAACACCTCAACATAAGCGGAAAGCCTCCATTCAGCTCGTATCCTAGCGCGATCCGACGCTTTCTCGAGTATTGGCTGGGGTTCAATTCCCATGAAAAGTGGAGTGCGATGACGCCAGAAGAAATGTCAGAGGAGCTGTTTGAAGATGGTATCACAGGTCGAGAACTGGTGGATGGCGTTTTCAACATTATACTCCGTCTTCTTTGGCGCCATCGAGAGACCCTGCTTCGCCCTGCACAAAGGCTCCTCCCTATCATGCCACAGATCAAGACGTCAAGTTCGAAAACAGCATCCAGTGTAGAAGACCCCGAGTTTCACAAGCAACTCATCAACGAGGGATCCATTTGGCTCCGTTCTTGGCTGAAGGTCATGTCGAAGAAGCAAAAACTTAACATAGCAGATGTGACGCCCAGGCTCGACCCAGATCTACCGACACCAATTGCAGAGGCTATCGATAAATGGGAGCTGGAGACAGGGGAGACACGAATGCGCCCGATTTTCGACGCGTTTGAGTGCTCTATAACTAACTTTCTCATGGGCCCGACAGGACCTACAAACAATCGAGCTCACCACCAAAATCAACTTCGATTCCTCGCAGACGAGATCGACTACTACGAAAATCAGCTCATCCCGACACTGGAGGTAGTAACACCCGTTGCAGCATTATACGGCAAGCTCGTCGACATCATCCATGGATTCCCACAGCTAGAACATGCACGATTCTGGACGCAAGTACCTCTCAGCGTCGACGGACCGATGGTGATCGACGAAACGCATCACACGAAAGTTCTAATCCGTAAGAACCGCACGGCGAGGGTTGATATATTCAACAAGGCTCTGACAACGTTCATCAACCGCATATCTAAAACCGACTGCATGGGCCTGTTGGCGGAACCCGATTGCCAAGATGAGGAGGTTGATATGGAGAAGGGCAGGGACGGAGTAACCAAGTTACATCTAGCATTCTCCGATGAGATCAACTCCATGGTCCACAAGGCTAGGATCGTCTCTCATCACTTAGGGGTCATATCGGAATCGTCCGATCTTACCAATTGGCCAGTCGTCGAGGATGGGTGGTACGAGGTGGCTCCTGTTGACAGGCGTCTACATCTACCCATATGTGGGATAGATGATCTCCTTATTCACTACCAAGACGAAGATGTTCGGGCGCAACAGGAGGGACGACGAAGCAATGCACTGGTTGAGGAGGACGCGGTCAACAGTCAGTTTGGAATTCTTGGCCGTTCCACACCGAAACGCGATAGATCACAAGATAATTCGGAAGAGAATGCGGGACATAACCCGAAAAAGCGGGCCAGGGGTGAAATGGAGGGGATGGGTGAACGTGAACGCGACGACAACCGGAGTGACGGAGAGTAGACCAGTGATCGGGAGGCGATGGAAGTCCGAAAATAGCCGGAGTGGAAACCGAAATGGTATAAAAATCGAAACATGTATTCACATATACTCAGTAGAATCGTACACCCTACTTCCTTCATCGTCACTCGCCAGAGACTTCAGATATGGGATCTTGTCCGAAGTGTGGCCAGAACTTTGACAAGGCTTTCAGTCTGAGAACGCACACAGCTCTGTGTCAAGGCCCCCAGGTACTGTGCCCTTCTGAACATCGCGCTCCAGCACTCATTATCGACACAGACTCAGCTGGGACTCGATCAAGATGTGCTCACTCAGCCCGGAACCCAGGCAACCATCGTTCAGGATCGCCGCACGCATGAAGCCAAAGTATTCTTTCATGCAAAAGGGTCTCAGGTGTGTGTTCAGATAGCTCGCTGTTGAACCCGTCTCAGAGTTCCCCAACGCTTCTTGTATAATACAGGGATTACGGACTGTGCCATCCACTTCCCCAAAGGTTTGGACTCGTTCATAAACCCGAACTCGCCGCCCGTACGCTCACACGTCCGTCTCAGAAAACCTTGCCGCCCACTCTCGTCAAGAAAAAACAAAGACGACGTCGCTCAGTGAGTATGGGTTTAGCCTAATGTCATACATTGCTCACCCACATATTAGAGATCTAGCCAGAGCTCACCAGTGCACAGTCTGAAGGTGCGTCGTTACAGGAGATCAGGAATGATATTAACCACCAATTTCCTAGAATCCGCAAACGCCCAAATCTATACGCGACAAGGCGACTGAGTCGCCAAGTCCCCGAATGCCTACACCGAAGATACACTTTCCATCTTTCAGGGACCTGGGTGGATTCGCTCCAAGAAAGGTACGAGACTCTGCCTTGCTACCGTACAGCTTCTAATGTTGATCGTAGAACAAACGATCACAACCTGAGGACGACGACAGTGGCGGGGTCATGCAGAGAGCATCTTCTAGCTTATCTTCCGTCCAGGTCCGTCCTAAGCCTTTCAAGCCGTTCACATATTCTAATACATCTCTAGAATCACACCCAAGTCATCGAAATCGTAGACTCGGATGGAGACGATGTACAGCCTATGCCAGCTCCAAATCAAAAGTGCAAGAACAGTGTAGGTCTACGTTCACATCAGCTCCTACTAAGTCCGTTTACACTCAACATCGATTAGCTTCCTACAGCTGGCGAGGACTCCGAAGACGAAGGGTCACGGTACAACATCCAATCTAGCCAATCCCCAGAGTCAAAGTTATCTCACAAGGTCAGTGGCGATCTAACGCTACTCCAACCCGGTACTGAATTTAGGGACAACAGAAAGGACAGGGAGTCCATGGCAGCCTTCCGCCGCGACATGAACCACATGTGAGCATCCCACTTGTTAATCTGGTCGTATCTATGCTAACGTGAGTTTAGGGCATCGGCGGCAGGGACCTCTATCACGGAGCGCCTACGCAGATCATTCAACCTGAGGTGAGTGCAACCTTTGATTGACCGTTCATCAAAGCATGCTAGAACCCTTCTTAGTCTACCCTATGGGTTCCACCTCGGACACCTGTAAGGCCACCCAAGTCACTGGTAGGCCGCGGGAAAGCCCTCGAAGGACCAGATGCAGGTGTCGTGCTGGTCGAAGCCACACCAGAGGAGGCTCCCAGCTCGTCGCTCGACTCAGACTTCGACCTCAGCACTCAGCTTTACGAGCATCCGATGTTAACCGCTCATGGGCTCGTCATCAACAAGACGTATGGACTCTTAATCTGCCACCATTGCGAGCAAGCGATAACTCCCCACGCCATAACCTACCACCTCAACCAAGGTATCGGAATGGGAGTCCCGTCCCCAACCATCGCCGAAATGGAGAGGATCGCGCAAAAGCAAAACGTTCCATACAAGACGTATCCCACCATCGACACATGCAATGGTCCTGTCACCGCCATCGCAGGTCTCAAAATTCAACGTAAGACCGGTTGCCCTCGTTGCATGTACACTGCAAGTGCAACACACGTCAGGCAGCACATGATAAACATTTGCAAGTGCCCTCTCACGCCACCGCTCAAGAACGTAACTTGCCAGGTCCTCAACGAAGGAGCCGCGAACTCCAGCATCCGAATCATCCCGCCTCCAATTCCACAGCCAACTCAAACATTGGAAGCGATGCGTCTGCGAGAATTCCAGACGTTCGACCCTCTCCATGTTGACCTATCGACCTCACCTGACGACTCACGCCTTCTTTCTCCATGGATCCTTCGTACACGCTTCCATACGCTGGCAGAAGGTCGAGATGTGGATAAGCTGCGTGAGCTCGTTAGTCTCCCTAGTGAAACCGAGCTCCATCTCCGTGGTCTTGGGAAAGCCGTACTGCAATACTTCCAAGAGTGCGAGAGCCTGCTCGACGATACAGACCCTTTCGTTCTCCAGATTTTCAATACATCCGATGTTGACAAAGAGTGAGTAGCGATTGTCTATCAAACGCTAGTTTTCACTGACCCTCTTCACCAGCGGCATCAACCACACTCCGCTTCACAACCATCATCAGCCAGAACCAACTCTACAGGCTTACTCTCTCCCAATCACTCATCTTGTCTCTTCGATCATACGCCAAGGGTTTGATGACTTCAAGCTCCCGACGTCGGCTGAAGTGATCAAAGCAGTGAAGTCACTGAAACGTCTCATCGATTCCGCCCATCTTCACGATCTCTTCATCTCACTCTGGTTGCAGAGGTGGCCATGGACCAAGGAGAAGCCGTTCGCCGACCCAACCATCTGTTTCCTCGGCCTTTACACCATCAAGAAGGACGGATCATTCTCCCAACCCAAGGATGTGATGGGCGTTATCGCAAAGCTATGTCGAGCATTGCGTCTCACCGTGTTGCGCCAAGCCCACGAGTTTGCAGAGCAACAGGGCCTCACGATCCTCGATGTTTACACTCAATACGAGCCATGGCTTGTGGAATCCAAGCCGTCGACGTTCCAAAGCCTCAGGTTCTATCAACATTACGCAACTTCCCTTGCCTATGGAACGATTAGTCCCCCNACGTATCGTATGGACCGGACGAGAGGAGGGAGACTGGACGCACATGCGCTACATGGGCCACCGCCTCACGATTTCACAAGTCATGACGTTCATGAACAAGATCGAGAAGAAGGTCGTGAAGCTCGTGGAGGACGATATCCTGTGTGGGTTAGATTTGCACGCCCGCATATCGGACCCAGCAGACAATCTCCAATCAACAGAGCCAGGTTACTCGTTCCTCACCGACTCCAGGAATGATTTCTATGACTCCCACTTGACCCTCGTAGAGAAGTTCCTGACAGGCGATACTGCGAAACGGCGGTTCTTCCGGCCCATACCAGGGACGACCCAGGATGCCCTCAATGTCAGCGAAGCATTGAACTGGTTGGAGAAGCTTGCAGAGTGCGAGGGCCTTCTTGCCCTACTGATAGAGATGAGGAGTGGTTCGCCCATTCGACTCACTGAGCTCACATCCACGCTCGCTCGCAACACTCGCTATCGCTCTCGAAATCTGTTTGCTATTGGTAACCACACCGTTCTCATTCGCCAATACAACAAAACGAGCAACAACGAGCAAGCAGATCGACTGATTCCACACTCGCTCTCGTCGTTCGATGCCGACATACTCGCTCAAATTCATTTGCTCGCGAGACCGTTTGCAGCGGTACGTCTTAAACAGCAACTGTCACGTTCCCTTTATCTAACTATTTGTTCAGTTCCTCGCTTCAAAGCTATACCCGAACGATCCAGAGGTTTCCAGGATGTACCTCGAGCAACTCTTCATGGATCTAGGCAAGGCATTCACCTCACGGAAACTGAGCGATCTTATGGGTCGTGAGACCCTGGCCGTCTTCCTGTTTCGTATCACCATTAGCATGTGGCGACATATCGCTACTGCATGGCGTACCAAGTTATGTGCACCTACGGACGTCGACGAGGATCTCACTTCAGTGATGAAGCAGTTCCAAGCCCAACAGAGCGGTCACACCCTAGCGACGGAGCAGAGGATCTATGGCCTCTCACCTGATGTAATCGAAGGAATTTCCGATGCCACCATTCAACTCTACCTGAAGGTCAGCACCGAATGGCAGATGCGGCTCCAGGTTGTTCCTGGAGGGCACGTATTAACGTACCGCGAAGCAATGATGGATAACTTCGATTCTCTGGTCAAAGCAGAGTTGCTCAAGCTATTCCCAGCGCGTTCGGGCGGTGAAGGGGCGACGAACGATCAAACACTCCAGCTTCTTCAACAACTTGTCGTTAAGCAGTCGCATAACCAAGAAGTTCTCATCGGGAAGATCGATCAGCTACAGAAAGAGATGTCGACCCTCAAGAAGGCCATCGCTGATGGGAGCGTTCAAACTTTGCAGCTATCGGGACCAAGTGTTGGAGACACTCTGGTGGAGGCATCGTCTAACCCCCCCCACTCCTCCTGCCGAAACTTCCTATCGTATAACCCCTAATTCTACCACTGGCATCCTACTGCAAGGGGAAGTACGCCCAGCTGCCAAGCGGAAGCACGTTGCAATCACGCAGTCAGATGATGCTCAGCACGACTCCGATATCCCCCCACCCAAGCGAACAACTCTTCGGCCTTCAAGGCGCGGCATTCCTCGAGACTCAGACATGCTCGAGCATCTTCGACACCTACTCCATCGTCAAATCAATTGGACGCACCCAGGTCAGCAAATGGCTGTCAACGCACTCCTCGAGCTTCAGCAAGATGTACTCGTCATTCTTCGCACCGGGATCGGCAAGAGCATCATCGGAATTCTCCCTACGCTCGTCGAAAACTACATAACCCTCATCGTCATCCCTCTGGTAGTCCTCATGGAAGACTGGAAAACCCGTCTGACAGATATGGGCCTCTCATTCGAGGAGTACGACGCAACTAACCCTCACTCGGTAACCGGTAAACACAACATCGTCCTTGTGTCCCCCGACAAAGCCGCCTTCGACACATGGCCGGAGGTGCTAGCGTCCATAGACAAGGTTGCCCCGGTCGTTCGAGTTGTCATTGACGAGGCTCATCTTTGGTTCACCGATAACGACTTCCGATCTCAAGCTTTGGGCAATCCAAGTTCACTGCGGCTGTTCCCGATGCAGATGGTCATACTCAGTGCGACGATACCGCCGGTTGCTGAGCAGTGGATGACGCAGGAGTTTGCTCTAGTCAACCCGGTCGTCATACGAGGACTGTCTCACCGAGCGGAGCTGAAGATGGTCTTCATGACTGGGTACGAGAGCACGGACGACATGGCTGACGCTTTCGAGGACTACATCGGCCGTTTCAAGGAGGAGCACGGTTGGGGAGAGAAGGATCGATTCGTCATATACGCGAACTACCACAACGTTGCTCAGGAGATTGCGGACAAGTTCGAACTGGAGGTCTACCAAGCAAGTACCGCCACCAAGCGCATCAAGGCTGAAGAGAGGCGAGCTATTTACAACAGGTTCAAGTCAGGGGAGCGCGAAGGTCTCGTTGCAACCACAGCACTCTCAGCTGGAACAGACTATCCCCACATCCGTCTCACATGTCACATCGGGACACCATTCGACCTCGTTACGTTTGTACAGCAAGCCTCTCGAGCAGGCCGAGATGGCCAACCCGCCCACTGTCTCGTCATTACGTCGTCCAAACGTTCGTCCTCATCCAAGTCTCACAACCCCAAGCTTCGAGGCGTCAGGGAGATGTCTGAAATGGTTTTCGGGTCTTCTGACCCAAGCAACAACACGTCCAAGTGTGCACGATGGCACATTGGCCGGTTTCTCGACGGGGAAGGTTACACATGCCGTGCATTTGGACCAGAGTGGCAAACGTGTTCGCCGTGCGAAGATGGTGAGCATCTTTCCGAGTCTCTATCATGAGCACTGTGTCTGACCCAGCCTATTAAAATACAGAAATGAAGCAGCGGCCTTCACTAGGCTTCACTGGCAAGGCTCTAGCCCGCGTTAACCCACCCTACTCGTACCCCTCCCTCCTCCCACCTCCTATGCTTACACCTGACGCAGTGAAGAATCGGCTCGCAGAACGCTTTCAGAAGGCTGTAGACATAGGCCGTCAAGCTGCTGCGGAGGCTATCGCTCGTAAAGCCGTCGAGACGGACCCATACGGCAGCGTGCTTGGGAAAGTCGGTCGGCTCTGTGGTCTGTGCTTGATGAGAAACGTCGCAGAAGAGCACGATCCAAGAGACTGCAGCAACATCACCAACCGACGAATGTTTGGCGACATCGTATACAATATCGTGTACAAACCCCGCGGTTACAAGTATCCGCCTTGCTACAAGTGCCATATCGCATCCATGGGAAACAATACGCTTCATGGGACGTACACGACAGGTGACGAGCGCCCCACATGTAAACACCCGAACTTCATCAAGCCTCTGCTCTACGAAGTATGGAACAACGAACAGGTTAGGGTCGAAGTCCAGCGGCATTTCAAGGTTCAGTGGAAGGATATGAGTGAGTATATTAGTTGGCTTGCTCAGCCAGATTCCGTTCATTCCACGAGGAGCATGGGCCTGGTGGTGTGGTTTGGTCAGAAGTACTTACCAACACCAGGCTAGATTATACCCAACGGCGGTCATAGTCGTATAACCCCAAACCCATGTAGTAGTTTAATGAATAACCCTATACGCAGTTGTGTTCAGTACTTCAACATGCCTTCCCCTGATCGTTTTGGTTGCTTATTACATTGGGTTGTACAAACAGGACGAGGTGTACAAATAAACACATGACTACGCTGGGTTGGATCCAGCTGGCCCCACCTTTCCATCGTACAGAACGAGTATCCCATAATCTTCGACGTAAAGCAAGCTCCGAGCGTTGAGCAACAGATGACAAGACTGCTTGGCATTTTTCGTCGGTCGACGAAGTCCAAATCCCGAGCGTCTGACCCCCCNATGTCGATGATCTCCCTAACCTTCCTTTCATTCGATTTTTTCAACGTCTTCGTCTAAGAGGGAAGAACGCGTGGGACCAGAGTCGGAGCAGATTGAATTCGAAAACAAGAAGAGACGCACCATAACCCGAAGTATCCGCCTTGGGACTCGCCTTCGTGAGCAACGACAGTACGCCTCCGTCGTCATCCAAGTCATGCTTATCCTTTATCCAGACCATTCCTCCAAAATCCTGCTTCTCTTCCGAGTTCGTTTTAAGCTGTGAAATGGTCGAAATGTAAACCGAAGGCGACCATGGGGTGTACAAACAAACAAAAACAAGCCGCCTCGTTGAACGCAGCAGCCACCAATGCCAATCTTCTCTCAACCACGACCATCCACGACCATCCACGACCATACCCTCGCTCAGGCAGGCGAAAACCGCCATCGAGCAGCGGCAACGACCCTCCAACGACCCTCCAACAACACCGCTCCTCCTCCGCCCGTTCCGCTGCCGAGACTACAAAGTTCGGATGGCTGCCAGCTGGCAGCTCCAACCTAG